>CAUYRT010088079.1:0-55730 GCA_963574885.1 Lepilemur ruficaudatus
TGCCTGTAGTCCCAGCTACTCGGGAGGCTGAGGCAGAAGAATTGCTTGAGCCCAGGAGTTTGAGGTTGCTGTGAGCTAGGCTGATGCCACGGCACTCTACAGCCCGGGCAACAGAGTGAGACTCTGTCTCAAAAAAAAAAAAAAAAATACCAACCCGGACAGGAATTTTTCAACATCCTCTAATTTTTCCTTCCTCAAGAACAAAAAGGATAGTGACAATTCCTTCGATAGATGACCATGTGTAAAGTACCCTGGTGAGATAACTCTGACAGCTGGAACTACTGACAATTACATATCTCCAATTTTATGTAATTTGCTGAGGAAATGAAATATTGGATTCTGATTTTTAAAATTTATGATTTATTTGTATTCCCTGACATTGTGTAGCTGTAATTTATCTATAAAACTGAAAATGTTTTAGAGATTACATTTGGATAACAGCTTGACACAGAGAAGAGCCATAAATAATTAACAGAAATAGATTTCAGTGTTTTAGAATAAAAATGAGTTAACTACTTTTAGACTGTGGGTTTTTTGTTTTGAAAAAAAAAAGTTCTAAAAGGATTTGAAATCTTAGATATGGTTCAGCACTTCTGGGACTTTAAACCTTCCGCAGAACCCTTATTTACCAATCCATACTGGGAACTACACAAAGAGCATGAAAAGTGAGCTGACACTTTGAGCATTATTAGGTAACCTCACTTTTATATGTTTCTTTCAGAATTTCCAAGAATTCCCCCCCCCTCAAAAAAAGCTGTTTTTAGTAACATTTTTCACCGTGTTTTTATTTTTTTCAACAACTGTACACAAATAAAATAATTTAAAACATTTCTTATAATCTGACATTTTAAAAATATCCAACAGTTGCAGAAAATGAGCAGTAGATGTAGTCTAATACTTTTCTTGCATTGTAAGAATGTTTTAAGATTTTAAGTATATTTTAACACTCTCCCCAAATGCATGCTGATATTGTTTCCTGAATATTTTCAATAGAAAATGTGCCACTCATATTGTGCTTATTGACAAAGAAAATGATGCCTAATTTTCAGATGTCTTCAACTGTGCCCAAATGACCTTTTAGAAGGCTAACCAAAGTAACTGTTGATTTTTATTTAGCTCATTTCTACTCAAAATAAACCACTGCTACTTTTGATTTATTAATTTAGCCACTCCTGCAGTAGCCACTCCTAGAAAGAGCTCTTTCCAAGATAAGGATAAAAAAATATCTGACAAAGTGTTGACACATTACTCTCAGACTTGGAAAAGAGAGAAAACACACACATACACAGACACACATGCACAAATACACATACTTAGAGAAATTCACAATGTTTAAATACCTTCTCAACCTCACGTAACTTAACCTACACAGAGCATGAACAAATAAAGGTGAAAATTCATTATCTTATACATGCAAACCTTCTGGGAAATCTCTTTTTTCCCCCTAATGATATTTTTAAGAAAGGAAGGAAGGAAGGAAGGAAGGAAAAGAAAAAACAACTCATACGAAAAAATATTTGTAAAAATAAACAATCTTCACTTTATTTCCTTAATATGGCCTTTTCCCCAGAGAACAAACAAGAGGCCTCTTACAGTCAAGTTCTTTTTATGGAGGAGAAAGGACTACATAGCATGTTTTCTCCAGATCAGAGGTTTAAGTTCTTATTAAACAGAAAAATCCATATATTCTTCCTTGATCTTGATATTACAAAACTACTTCTCACTAAAGGATTAATTTGAATATGGTAAAGATGACAAGCAAACACATTAGGTTGTGGTTATTCTGAAATGTCAAGTTTCTTCTGTTCTTACTGGTTAAATAATTGCAAAGATTAGAAGGTAAATGCCTAAAATGATGCAAATATTACTGACAAATCTCTTTGAAGAAAAGAGATGGAGACTATAGACTGGGATGACTTCTTTAGTGAAAAGTTTCCATAAAGAAAAACATAAGAAATATTAAACTTTAGAATAACTCTCAAAGCAAAAAACTCTCTTCTTCAAGTTATTCCTGATGGCCAGGCGCGGTGGCTCACACCTGTAGCACTCTGGGAGGCCGAGGCAGGTGCATCGCTCAACGTCAGGAGTTTGAAACAAGTTATTCCTGCAGTTGGATTTAAATTTTCCCCTTGAACCAAATAGTTGGGTTTTATCGTAAAGCTTACACTTAACGACTTGTATTTTAAGCAGATTAGACATTTCCGGTACATTATGGAGTCCTGAGATTTAACACTTGAATCCTGGGAATAAAGGCAGTAGTGGATACCAGACTAATGTGTATAAAGCTTAAAACAGACAAAAGACAGGACATCCAGAGCTAAGGATGATCTATCTGTAACATGTTTTATTAAGTGTTTTGTGATCTTTTGACAATGAAAGCTATTACAGACTCAAAATGCTACATGAAAAGATATAATGATCACTGTATTTCCTTGATTCTTTTTGTTGTTATTAAATAGTAAACTTGTCTAATACTATAATTAACTTGAATTTTATTTTCTGGCCCAAAGAGTTGTTAGAGCCATGAACTCCATATATCTCCATTAACATGTTCGTGCATGGTTACTATTTCTTTAAATTACCCAACCCATATTTTTTCCTCAGATGGAATACAGTTGAACCACATCAAAATTTAAGTTGTTATTCACTGGAATCCTTTAACTGCACCAATGTGTTTATTACATTTAGCTCTTAGCATATTGTTTGGCACACAATAAAGAATCTATAAATGTTAGCAATTATTAACCTTTATAATCATCCTCATTTTAGTCATTATGATTGAATACAAACAGCCCCTTGGTACATAATTTATATTATATGTTGAGATATATTTTCTGAATTGTCACTGTATTAGACATACATATGAATTACAGTCAATTTATTTGATAGCTCATGATCTCAATATAAAACACATAGTTACATACAATATGACTAGAATCATATTAAATATATAACATGTAAAATATAACATTTGTTTTTACTGTTATATGAAACTAACTTTTCAATTGTTTACTACATAATGATTTTGAGCCAACCAATTCTTTCAGCCCTAAGATTCTGCCTTACCAGCTGTATGCCTGGGAATCTCCCTTTATCTCAGGGCTAACTTAATATGCCTCAGTGACTTAATTTTGAATCAGTAGAACTTATTAATGACATTACTGGAGTTCTAATTTGGATCCAAAGAGAAATTATACCTAAGAGGAGATATGCATTATAAAGTTCTGTGTCATAAAAAGAAATCTCCTCTAAGTGAAACCTCGAGTAAGAAGAAAAACAAAGAATCTTTCTTCTTTGATCATTCTTATCTGCTGGAAAGAATCATGTCATGCCTCTGAAAAAATAACACCCACACATGCAGAAAAGTGAAAGGGTTTGCAGCACAGTGTATCTAGGCCACAAGTATTTGTTTAGGAATCATATGAATCTTTGTGACACTATCACAAAAAATCGTGAGGGGAGATAGTATAAGACTAACCCTCCAAAAAGAGTAACATTAAAAGTTGAGCATGCCAGGATGATCAAAGACAATAATGTGAAAAGACACACAAAATTACCTTTTATTCCTCTAGAGAAAAATAGGATAACATAGGGAGCATTTAATTGCTTTGTGATAGATACATACTTAAAAGAAACTTAGGAAAGTTTTTTTCAACCATTTAGTACATATTTATTACACATTTCATAAACGTCAAGCATAGCATTTTAATAGTGCTAGATTTGCTTTAGCCTTGTGGCTTATATGTACTATGTACTAATTGACTCATTAAATAGCTGGGTACCTACTGGGTGCCAGGCAATGTGCTGGATGTCAAATGCACAGCAAAAGGTATAATTTCTTGGCTCAGAAATTATACAGTTACTTCACAAAAGAGGATATTGAAATGGCCAAAAACAAATAAAAACTTGTTTAACTTCATTAGACATCAAGGAAATGCCTGATCCATCTGTATACAGCATTTCACTAGATGACAAATTTAAAAAGATACACAATACCACATCTTTGCAAGTATGTGGAGTAACTGGAACCTTAAGACACTGCCAGCAAGGATATAAATTGCTACAACCATTTTAAAAAATCTGTTTGGCAATAAATATTAAAGCTGAACATGTATATATCCCATGACTCTCCAAATGTACTCTTAGGTCTGTGTGTGTATGTGTATGCATGCATCAGAAATACATGCATATGTTCACCAAAAGACATGTACAAAGAGAGCTCTTTCTGCTCTGAACAGAGCATTGTTATTGTAATAGCCCAGAATCGACAAGTTCATTGATAGTAAAACTGCTAATAAAATTGTGGTTATAGCTGCATGGTGAAATGCCATGATGCTACACAGCTAGGAGAAGAACAAACTACAATGACATGCAACAAAGTAAATGAATTTCACAAACATAACGTTAAATAAAAGAAGTCAGACTCTAAAGAATACTTTTTGTGTGATTTTATTTATACCAAAAATAGGAAAAACTTAGAGGAAGGTATAGAAGGCACAGGGGAAGAAGGGGAGTGGTTCTTGGGATGCTTGCTATACTCTGTTTACTCATCTGGGTGCTGGCTGCGTGGATGACTTCACATTCTCATCATTTATTTCACAAGACACTCATGATTTGTGACTTCGGAAAAAAATTACTTAAAAATAAACAGATAATTTCAATTGTGATACTGCTAAGATAAGAAAGTATGTGAAGAGCATCACGAGGAGACATAATTTAAACAGAGAAGGGCTGCTTGCAATGGTGACACTTGAGCTGTGTGCTGATGAACGAGCAAGGGTTCAAGCAGGGGAAAGAGCCTTCCACTGGGAAGTCCTCGAGGTGGGAAAAAGCTGGGTGCATTCTGGAACTGAAAGCAGGCTAGCATAGCTTGAGCAAAGTGAGCCAGGGGCGGATGGACAAAAAGAAGCCGGAACTGTAGGCAAGTGACAGAGGAGGCAGAGCCTCAGTGAACAGGTTAAGAACCTTGCATTTTATTTGGGCACTGTGGCACGTGCCTGTAATCCCAGCTGCTTGGGAGGTGGAGGCAGGAGGATTGCTTGAGCCCAGGAGTTCAAGACCAGCCTGGGCAATATAGTGAGGCCAGTCTCAAAAAAACAAACAAAAAGAACCTTGCATTTTATCCCATGTGCAAGGAAGTTATTCAAGGACTATAAGCAGAAGGATCACAAGATATAATTTGCATTTACAAATGATCACTCTGGCTGCTGTGAGAAGCAGTACTACTCAGAGGAGTCTGAGGACCAATGCCCAAGGCCAGTTCACGAGCAATTTGTTACCAGTCCATGACAAGATAAATACAGAAACAGAAAGTAAGCATTTAGAACCATTTCTGTGAATCTGATAGGGAAATTTTATGTCATATAAATCTAATAATAATAAATAGATCATTTAAAAGTTGGGGCTGATAGTATCTTGCCTCATTTTATTTCCTTTTCTTCTAGTAATATACTTTTATCATTCCATGATTCATTAATAGAATTAAATTTTAAATGTCTTTAACCACAAACAGTTTGAGCAATGCTGGTGTAGAAATGGCTTTGTCAAAGCACCAAATCAGTGGCTGAAAAACCATTACAGTATTCTAGGAAAGGGAATATGAGGGCTTTGCTTGAAAGAAAATTTTGTCTGAAAAAGCTCAAGTTATCAATACCACTTCTAAAAGCATCAAATCAAGTTCAGAAGGTAAACAGCAGGCTCCAAATTACCCTACCATATTACACCCACCATATTATGCAGGATCCTCTCTAAAAGCCTACAGTAGAAAACGATGCTTGGACACCCTCGCTCTCCTTACAGAACTCTTCTGTCCAGAGAACAACCCATCAATCCTTCGGGACATTCATTCTCTCTCTCCCTCTTTTTCTCTCTCAAAAAACTTTAGAGGACCTCTTTAAACAATACAATCAAATGATTTCCTAATACAATTAGAGATAGATTTCCACTGGCTGCTTATACTAAATACGAGGATGTAGCCTGCAATGAAAAGGATAAAAGAAAGGATAGTAGTCTACACTCTTGATGTAAGATGAGCTCACTGTTGGAAAGTGAAGACAAAGTGAAATACTTAAGATAAGTATGATGAATAAGATAACTAGGCTGTCGCTACCTTCTGGCACTTTTCTATTTGTCTTCTATGAATTTCTTCAAAGTATAGCTTCAATTGACGTCTCATAAATTGTTTACCATGAATCACCTATGTGACTCTTAATAATAAATAGCATCAGGTGATCGTTAAGGGCACAGACCCAGGAGCTCTTACTCTGTGACCCTGGAAAATTACTTCTCTCTATGCCTCAGTTTTCTCATCTGTAAAATGGGGAGTAACTATAGTATCAACTTCACAGAGTTGTGGGGATAAAATGGATTGAGACCTGTAATGAACCTAAAGAATACTTTACACATAATAACCAATAAGTATTATATTTTGACTATGTTAGTCAGCCAAATGGCTGCCAAGAAAGACACACAAGTCTTACCTTGTCACTTTGCTATGGCATTCTTCCTAAATTTGGAAAGCTTTTGCTCCACCCTCTCTCACCTCCTAATCTATCTCTTATTTTTCCTGCAAAGGTTCTTTCAAGTACCATTTACTCTGAAAGCTTCAGGCTACCAGGGAAGTCTTATTGGTACCTCTTCTATGCCAATCACTCATCATGTGTTCAATTTTTGTTTTGTTGTTGTTTGTTTGTTTAATGTACAGCTATGTTCCTGCCTTGATTACAAGCTCTTGGAGGTACCTGAAATCACTAAAAGGTCTTTTTACCTTCAGTGACAAAAGCCTATTATCATTCAAATATGTGTTTATTTACTTGGTGAATAATGTTTGTGGTAAATTTTACTACGAAAACTGATTATCTTTTATATAACTAACACATTTTTGTTAACTAATGATTTCTTTTCTGAAATGATTTCACAACATCAATTTATTATTTCCTTTAAGTTCAATGTGATAAATTATGTGAGTAAAACATCAAATTAACTAATTTTACATAAATTATCTTAACTTTTTAGTTTAACATATATTTTCACAAGTATTCAGTGCCAAATTGCATCCTAATCTACAATATAAAAAATAATTATTTCCTTACGTAAGTAGCATAGTCAATTGGTCATCTAATCCTATGAGTTAACGATTTATTCCTATACTTTTTTTGAGCATTTCAGAATTGTTTAAGATATTTGAAATCACTCTTTAGACATTATTTTTGATTTGAAAATAACAAAGAATCACCTCTGAGTTTCTGATTATCAAGGGAGTGATAAGCTTCTTCTTAAGAACACTGTTATCTGCTTAGGAAAGAAGAAAGCAGATTAAAGATATGTCCCATAAAGCCATGGGACTGTGATGTGGCCACAACAATTCATATGGTTCAGAGGATTGGGCACCAATCCACCCAATGCATGTCAGCTGCCCTTTTCTCCTTTGTAACACTTTCTCAAGGCACCAGGAAGGATGGGAAAATTTCTATTCCTATCTTTTTGTAGAAACACTAAAATCTACTAGGAATACAACAGCATGTGTTTACAAAAGCACAGCCTTCTTAATAAACTTGCCTTAAAAAATTCCCAGCAACAATCTTAGTGAGTTGTGCTTTAAGCTTCCTCAGGAGGCCTCACAGCTGGGGCTGCTTGGTAATTATTCCAAGCAGCTCTCATCATGAGCACTTCAAAGAGGCTCCCTGGCCATCCAGAGTGCTCTAGGAAGCATCTAGCTCTTTTGGTCTTTTCAAAAAACCATTTACAAGGCTTGGAAACATGGAAAATATTTTTCATCTTTTCAGTTCCTCTGTGGTTAATCATGTTTTTGTTCAATTTCATATTTGGTTCAGTGCCATTTTCTGCAAATCTGCCTTGCAGGCAAGCATGCAAAATCAGTCAGCTTTACCAGTGTTGTTGAAGTTCAGTAAGTAAAATTCTGCATGAGGATGAAGGTGAACATAAGTCTTCAGATCTAATTCAAGCATTTACATGAGCACAATTTGAAAGACTGCCTAGTAGACTTGGGTTCTTTCTTGATTTACAGGCTAGAAGAAATAGTCTGGAAAGGTACAATTGCTTCAATCCCTTGTCACCAGATTTTAGAGATTTCAAAACTCAAGAAACAGTAAATCTTTCAACTTCTGATTGATCTTGTGATAGAGATACAATGAGGAGGGATAGAATGTCACAAGAGGGCCCTCAGCGACTGCCTACCTGGCAAGATTTCAGCAACACTGAAAAACTCTTGGATCCAGACCCTAATGCCTAAAATCTTGACCTCAAGATTCCTTCACTCATTTATTCCATCATTCAAGGAAAATTAACAGAATGCCTAGAGTTTGCCAGATCCAATGCTGAGAGCAGAAAGGATGCTGAAGATATTAACTTCAATAAAATACTAAAGCCACTTTTAAGAAACCCAGACATTTGTGGGGAGAAAGAACACCAAAGAATAAACACACACTACAGTAAATAAAAATGCTGTGAAAGTGAGATTTAAAAAACTTAATTGGCAGTAGAGATTAGAGAATAATTTTGCCTGGTGGCTTATAAAGGGCTTTAGGGAATGGAGGATTTTTGAAGATACACAGGAGTTTGCCAGCCACAGAAGGTCCTGGGAGAGAATACCAGGTAGAAAGAAAAGAACAAATAGAAGCAGAGAGGCCCGAAGATAGGAAAAGAGAAGAGTTTTAGTTGACTACAGCAGAAGGTCTAAAAAGGAAAAATAGAAAAAAAAAAGTAATGGTTTTGAAGGGCCATTTTTGCTTCACTAAAAAACTTGGATTTTAACCTATTGACAATATAATGATAATGAAGAACCTCAAGCAACGGAACAAAAAAAAAGATGACAAGCTAAAGAGTAGAAAGCAAGCTGAGTTACAAATGGCAGAGGCTGGGTGAGGGGCAGTTTACTCAAGAAGCTACTATTCTAGTTCAGGGGAAAGTGATGAAAGCTTGAGCGTCATTAAGGCACGATCTCCAGTTAAAGTTCAGATACAATGATAGAGCAAGCTTTCGTGGTTCAAACAGTGTAAGCAAATTTAAGTACATTCTTTTCTGATGACAAATGTTGCAGAGAAATAAGAAAGAGAGAAAGAAGATGCCAGATAGCTAGGATGATTCAAAGAGAAAAGGAAGGCAAAAACCCAGTAAGATACGGCCTGCTTTGAAATTTTACCTAAAATCAACTCTGGGCGTTAATTTAAAATAAATCAACATAATGCTACAGGTATTCTGATGAGGTTGGTTGTAGCACAGTATGAAGAGAATGGGAACCGCTGTCGGACCTTCTGACAGAGATATCAAATCCCGTTATGCAGCCTGCAAGCTGCAGTCACATGTGGTGGCCCTGTCTCCCTTCTCACAAGCTTAGTACTCAAAAGTCAAGCCCAGGTTCATGCCTACAAATTTAAAAGGGATATAACAGTGCTTAATTCACTAATCAATACTCTTAATTCAATGGTATAAGGACCTTTCCAGCCTTACTTTTGTAAGCTAAAATAAAACGGTATTTATTCATAATGGAAACTCAGAGGAATGGCAAAAATAATATGATCACCAAGGCAGAAAATATGAGGGGCAAGCTGTTATGACACTTAGATTTACAGGCAAGAAACTGAGAATGAGAAAAGTAAGAAATCTTTGAGTCGTAATGCAACACAAATTGAAGGCCAAGACCCAGGGTTGAAGCCCATACCCTTTCCTGAAGCCATGAGGCAGCCTCACATTTACAGATTCTATTTCAATAACCCCATGTCACAATTTCTAAAAATGATTTGAGGAGAACAGGAACACTAGCATAAACCCGCGGTGTCATTCTGCTAAGACAAGATGGTAATGTCCACTTGCTTTCTTAAGCACCAAAGGAGCAGCTTCACACAAAGGTCTACTTTGCCCCATATTGGCAGAAAACAGCTCTACACCATGAGCTGCTGGGGGGCAGAGAACAGATCTTATGGCTCTTTGTTTTCCTAACACAGAGTGCACTACCTGGCACATATAAGGCAATTAGTTAATATTTGTTGGACGACTGGATTAAATTATAAGTGCACAGTTACAAAATTTTCCTCCACAGCTGTTCTTGCCCCTGAGTGTTCATATGAACATGTGAAAAATCTACAAGTTAAAACTACCTGCATCTATTCATCCCAACTCTGCTGTCTACAGAAATGGGAATGAATCAAAGTTGGTGGCGGGTAATGTGGATTTTCCCAGGAAGAAATAGAAAAAAATGTTTCCCCATCTGTGCCATAGAGAATAAATTACAGAGATACATTAGGCTCACAACAGTGGATTCCAAGAAGCTGCCCCGTGCCAGGCACTTTGTGTACACAGAAACTATGAATGGTGTAGAAACTATGGCAGAGCTGGCTTGGTCAAGGCCATACCAGTTTTAAAAGGCAAGACAAAAATGCCAGCCAGGTCTTCTTAACTTAAGAGCCCCCAAGCTCTTCCCACTGTAGTATATTATTAATATTTTTAAAAACATATTAAATTGTACAATTATATGATAACCATATCATGGTATTAAAACTACATTCAGTATAGTAGCATTGAATTATGATTACAAATCTCATTTATAAGGTAAGTTTTGCACTAATATGATTGCTTTTAGGTCTTTTCTTATTTTTTCGGACAATCAGTCTATATTATTTGAACAGTCAGTTAAAATATAGTTTAAAAATATGGGATGATGATATTTTATTGAAGAGTTTGGTGAGGTGTTCCAATTAAACAGCAATTTGTCAAAAAACCAACTGCCCACCAGATTTAGAGGTGACCTACAAAATGTGTAATTAAATAAATTCTTGTGCACAAACAAATCAGCACTGCTGCTTTGTGAGATAGTAAGACACAGTGTGTCATCAGGCACACACAGAGGTAGCACCTTGCAGAATGATTCAATAATATTCCTAAATGTTTAGCTCCAATCAGCATTTGATTTTCCTGCTTTAACAGCTGTAATCAAACTCTACTGAGACTGAGCCAAAAACATGACAACTACCAAAGATTTTTACTATAGTAGTGCAGAGAGTGACAACAAAAATGCAGAAGATATAATGTTACAAAACTAAAAGAAAGTGTAGTTGGCAGTCTGGTAATAGTTAAAAATTCTTGATTTGTAAGGTTCTTTCTTCTCATACCAAACTCAGCACTTTATAAAAAGTGCTACACTGACACTATTCAACGTGGGAACTATTTATAAAGTAAAAGAAAGTGCCTTTTGTGTTGCATTTCATTATGAATTTCATGTTAAATAGATTTTAATATATGCACTAAAGAAAACTCCACTTTGTGCTCTGTACTGTCCGTTTTATAGGCCCCATGGACCTTCAGCCTCGCTCTCTGGTCTCTAGAAGTTGAGAGAAGGGTGGGTAACCACTGTGCCTCCAGCACTTTCCTGTCACAAAGCATTGGGTAAGAGCTGGGGGAAGGAGAGAAGAAAGTGTGAATAATCCTAGCACTGTGGGAGGCCGAGGCAAGAAGACCACTTGAGGCCAGGAGCTCAAGATCTGCCTGAGCAAGAGTGGAAACTTCCCTCCACCTGTCTCTACAAAAAAATAGAAAAATTAGCCGGGTATGGCGGCATGCACCTGTAGTCCCAGCTACTCAGGAGGCTGAGACAGGAGGATCGCTTGAGCTCAGGAATTTGAGGTTGCAGTGAGCTAGGCTGATGCCACTGCATTCTAGCTGGAGGTGACAGAACAAGACTCTGTCTCAAAAAAAAAAAAAAAAGTGTGAACAAAGAGCCATGAATGACTAGCCACCCTTTCCCACTCTGGGATTATGGTCACATTGCCTGCTATCAGCATCACAGAAATAATAGAGGAACAGCTGCTGACAGCAGCGGTGAACTTTAAACTCCCTCCCACAGTACCCCTCAGGCCTCTTCATATGATGATAACCACAGTCATGGTATTGTCCTCTTCCAGAATTGTGTCCAAGTCTCTGATAGGATCTCTTCCATGGTCCTTTTAAGTCTTGAAATACACATGCAAAAGGTACTTTTATTCCAACATACACTAGTGAGTTACTGGTCTATGTGAGTATCTGTGATGTTTGAAAATGCTTTCAACAATATCTTCTCTCTTTTCAGTTTTCAGTGATATTTTGACACCTAATATTGTAACTCAAATATTACAGTTGATTTAAAAAAAAAAATTCGCACACATAAATATTTTAACAAATGTGGATGTAGATAAAGCTAGAAATTGGCCAATGTGGTTGCTTGTGGATTCTGACTTCAAAAATTAATTTGCCTTGTATTGTGTGAAAAATATGACACAGATCTACCTTGTGACTGTGATTTTCTTATTCTTTCATAAATTCCTGAATTTGATCAGCTTGAGTAGAATGCAGAGTATTTAAAAAATAATACTTTTGGAGTCATTGGCCTTTGTTAAAGTGTGGCAAATTGTTATGACCAATATTTTTATTAGAATTAGTAAAATTTCTTTAACTATCAATAGAACCAAACCTTTAACATATCTACTCTATTATGTAAATAAATGACTCAGGAAAATTTTGTTATTTTATAAAAACAATTCATAAACCTGCATGTGTGCTTCAAGCAATAACTAGACAAATATTTTTTAGTATATCTTGACTGTGAGTAAAGAATAAACTCTGCTACAGTTTCTATTTTTTTATTTCAGTCACATATCACAGAATTCAAAGCACTTAGTAATGTGTCAGATTGTGGCAGTTAAGTCATATGGGTAGTTTCATAACATATGAACTATTTGTGCTCCTTACATTTAACAAATACATTTGTTGCCCTGGGTTTAAATCAGCAAGGCCATTTGAAACACAAAAACGAAAAGAAACAAGCCATTAAATTTGTTCCATTAACAAATAATTGAACACAAAATGGGAAAGAAATTATTCCCTTTATTTTAAAAATCTGTTTTTAAAATGTGGCTCTGCGCATTTTAATTAATAGATACATTTTCTACCAGTTTCCCATTAGCTATAAACTGCTTATAGTTTATTAATATCATAATGACAGATGAACTAAAATAACTGATAAGCAAATATTTCTAACATTAATTGGTACATAACGATCTTTTACAACACACATATATGCACAAGAACCAACATCCTACTTTTTAAACTATATATTAAAGACAAACAAATACGTATTCAGTCAAAAAGCTGGTAGCATCACTGAACAACTAAATACGAGAGATTTATTTCTAATAACCTTCCTTCTAAAATATTTCATGCTATTTAACAGATAGCACGCCAGAAATATGCACATCATCTAACTCATTTCTATTGCAAATGTGGTCACATTGATCCATTATAGAACTATAACAAAAACATATATATATTATATCAGTGTACCCTGGGATAAAAGATATGTTGAAAAATTTATATCATTAGACAAATTTCAAGCTCTAGTCATTAACTGCTAATATATGCAAATCAAGGTGAATAATAATACTACAGTTAATTATAAATTCCATTTGGATTTCCATGGTTGATATTCTCTTTTATCTTATAGGGTTTAAATAAGGTTAATCTGACATATATTAGTAACAGTATCAGATAGATGTCTAGATATACTTATTTGTCAACAATAGTTTTTATAAAATTACTTCTTTACATTAAAAAAACCAATGTGTTTTTAACAAAAGTATTGTATCATAACATAAAAGAAAACTTATTTTTCTCTCTTTTATGAAACTGACATTCTACCAACTGCACTTATTTTTCTCTCTTTTAATACATTAATGAAGCATTTATAACACCGTAACCAGAATAAATTATTTTTTAAATCACCAGTGTGTGTTTCTGTCCTGTGTGTATGTGTATAATTGAATGTATGTATTCAGTTCCATCAGCGCTTCTAATAGTACCAAATGTAATTCATTTTCCTTTTAACTGGAAAAACTAAAATGCTTTAGAGATAAGGCAGAAAGTAATAAGGACAACCTTTTGTTTAAATTGTGTTACCCTTTAAATTATACTGCAGAAACACAAGTAGAAATAGAAAAATTCTAACTTTAGAAACTACAGCATGTAAATGTTTCTGCTAGGCAAATTATCAAGACAAACTGGATAGCTACAGTGAAAGTAGGTCTGTACTTTCTTGGCTATACAACTGGAAGCAGAAAAGTTTGATTGATACAAGACGGCTTTTTAGATTTAAAAAAAACAAAACCACAGTTTTTAGCAAAAGGCAACTCCTCTGTCTTCCCAAAATGCATAGTCAGCTAATTTCTAAATGTTGAGTATTCTCTTTTTTCCAAAACAGAAAACTATTGGCTCTTCTATATTCTTTACTCTTATTCTAGGTCAATTTATTCAAAATTCAATTTTGTTTAGTGCACAAAGAAATAAATAAGAATCTAAAACTTTAATCAAAGTTTAATAAAGAAAAATAGCCTCCATCCAGATAGCTTATATGGACATTTAGAAAGATAGCACTAGTGATTATATAATCCAGAATAACAGAATTTTTCCAAAAAGAATAGTGGAGTCAAATAAACCTCCCCAATTTCTGTTTACACCTTTACTAGTACATTGGAAATAAATCCACTGACAAAAGTAACTTACTTATTTTCGGTAATGTCAAATAATTCTATCTTGACCAGTTAATAAAATGTCAAAAGGACAAAAGTGGCAGATGGCAGTGACCCCAAATTTCATTACCACAGCCCAATTTTACTAGCATATAGGTGTTTACTTTGTCACCCAAGAATACAACAATAAATTCTACAGCAAATGAAGAGTTCTCTCCAGCTTTTTGCAATAGGAGGAAAAAACATGTTTCCCTTTATCTTTCATGTAAACACTAAAGACATGAACGAGGTAACCACATCACACTAAGAAATACTAAAGGCATTTAATAAATAATTCCGAACCCTATCTATAACCTACTAATCACATGTTTGACAGATAGTAATATTTTCTCATCAAAAATGTTCTTCAGCAGAGATTTATCATCCTTTCTTGAAATGTTATAAAAATTAATCCCTTAATAATCATACAAGTATTTTCATGGTTCATGGGGAGAGACAATTTATTAAAATAGAGATATTCATTAACACATTTGGAAACTTTGGGTGTTTCATTCTTTTATCACAATATTTAATAATAGATATAGTAGAGTCATTGTAGAGTTTTACATTTTCTGTAAGGAATAAAAAAAAGATAATGCATCTACTGCTAGTTAGAATATATATTCTAATAAGTACCACACCCAAGTAAAGTAATAAGTTTGAAAATTTAAAATAGCCAAATATTTTTTTTCATGGATCATATATATGTTTTATTGTCTTACCTCAATGATTTTGTCATGAATCTCCAGGCCATCTGCTCTGTCAGCAGGTCCATTCTCTAAAATTTTTGAAACATAAATTCCTTCAGTTGATGTTTCTTCCTGATTATTCTAAAAAAAAAAAACCATAATCATTAGCAGAAAGAAAGACGTAAACAAAATCTAAATTTTATAAAGGACAGCTTTCTAAATGTAACATTGCCAATCCTCCTTAAACATGCAACTCTCTTAGCGTGGGATTTGGCACAGAATTTTAACTTATTTAACACCAAGTGGTCATTAATCAAGATGGCAGTTTTAATGAACGAGTCCAGCATCTCCAACAAGCTTATCTATTTACTTCACATTTTTTGAGTACACATAAAAAGCTATGGGAAAGAGCATGTACCAGGTGAGCTCAATTATCTCCTAAGTATTATTTATAAAACATCTCATTTCTAAAGAGATGTAGCAAGTAAAAAGGGTGATAAGGTTAAAGAAGGAAAAAAGAGCATATCTATTCCCCACTATATATAACTGATTTGAGAGTCTGGGAATAGTTAAAAATTCCTGATTTGTAAGGTTCTTTCTTCTCATACCAAACTCAGCACTTTATGAAAAGTGCTACACTGACACTATTCAATGTGGGAACTATTTCTAAAGTAAAAGGAAATGCCTTTTTTGTTGCATCTCATTATGAATTTCAAGATAAATAAATAGATTTTAATATATGCTCTAAAGAAAACTCTACTTTGTGGTCTTACCTCCCCGAAATCTTGAAAGAATAAAATAAAATGTCTATAGTATGTTTTGAATTCTTTAATGATCATTTGAATTTTACCTATATGACAGTTATTGACTACATACAAATCTATTTTAGAAATTTTCCCAATTATGGCAATCAGAATATATTTGAATGGAAGTGTTTTCTCTTTAATATAAAAGTGTGTAAGAAGAGCAGAGAAATTAAACTAAAATAGAGAAAGGCATTTTAAAATAATCATTACGAAGAGCAAACTATACAAAATTTTTCTGAAAATTCTCTTCCTTTTTGCACAGGGTCAACTATATTCTCGGAAGCTCTAGTGCACTCAGCATTCTCAGTATTCCTTTGCATTTGGGTTGAGAGTGGGAGGGTATCTGGCTCCTCTGCAAAGGACATATATTTGCTTTACACTAATAAACAGTAAGATATTCTGAATTTATAAGTTAGGGGCCTAGAATTTAAGCTTGCTTCACATATTCTATTGTGATATATGATCATTTTGTACTATAATTACTCACATAATTTATCACATTGAAGTTAAAGGAAATAAAAAACTGACATTGTGAAATCATTCCAGAAAAGAAATCATTAGTTAACAAAAATGTGTTAGTTATATAAAAGATAATCAGTCTTCACAGTAAAATTTATCACAAACATTATTCATCAAGTAAATAAACACACATTTGAACGATAACAGGCTTTTGTCCCTGGAGGTAAAAAGACCTTTGAGTGATTACAGGTACCTCCAAGAGCTTGTAATCAAGGCAGGAACATAGCTGTACATTAAACAAACAAACAACAACAAAACAAAAAACAAAAATTGAACACATGATGAATGATTGGCATAGAAGAGCTACCAAGAAGACTTCCTTGGTAGCCTGAAGCTTTCAGAGTAAATGGTACTTGAAAGAACCTTTACAGGGAAAATGAGAGATAGAAGAGGGTGGAGCAAAAGCTTTCCAAATTTAGGAAGAATGCCATAAGCCAAGTGACAAGGCAGGACTTGTGTGTCTTTCTTGGCAGCCATTTGGCTGATTAACATAATCAAAATATAATAGTTAATACTTATTGGTTATTATGTGTCAAGTATTCTTTAGGTTCATTACAGGTCTCAAATCCATTTTATCCCCACAACTCTATGAGGTTGATACTATATATACTGGTTGTATCCCCACTTTACAGATGAGAAAGCTGAGGCAGAGAAAGAAGTAATTTACCAGGGTCACGGAGTAAGAGCTTCTGAGTCTGTGCCCTTAACCATCGCCTCATGCTATTCTATCTCAGCCAGTTGTGGTCATAGTTTTGAAAATATAATGTACCTTCACAATGTGACAGATTTGGAAACATAGTTCTGACTGTATCTATTCACAAGGGAGACTATACTTGCTTACCCAGGTATAAAATCCCAAAACATCAACTCTAAACTGCCAAGGAACCCATTCAAAGCTAATCCTTACACATTTCCAGTGCAATGTGCCTTTTGATTAGTTAAACCTCAAACATATAGCCAATATGGTGCAAAAGAGCATTTCAGTCAGTCACAAGAAACCAATTCTATTGTAAAACTTATTTAAGGAAAATGTTCAACATCCTCTAGTAATATAGCATATGATTTTAAAAGTCACTTTACTTCATGGGAGGTTAAAGAACATTATTTCTCCTCAATTAGCTTTCTTTACCATGAATTTTGAGAGGCTCCTAAAAATGTCCATTGTCATCTAAATGTCAAATACCTAACTCGAATTTATAAAAAACATTCCTTAAGGGAAAAGAGAACAAAAATGATATGATGAAAAGACTTCTATCTTTTCATAATTAATGAGAACTGTTTTAAAAACAGAAGCACAGTAATCATTAGTTGCTAGGTTTTTGAAATACTAAACACAAGCAGGAAATATGACATTACTATCCTAACGTAAACATAGCATATAGCCAAAAACCCTAAGACAGTTTCTTTGGACAACATCTGCAATGCAGGATGTAAAAATTTCATGCAGTTTATTGGGAAAATTAAAGAATGTAATTTTCTAAAACCTTACCACCGTTTTCCAGTTACACTGAAAATTAAGTTGATGTAGGAGTTGAAGGATATAAAAGAACTTTGCAACTATAGTATGTTATAATATGCATTTTGGAAAAACAATTGGCATCAATATAGAGAGTATTATTCATTCAGATAAATAAAGGATCTGATGTGGAAAGCCAAAAATATTTTAAATCCACTATCTTCCCTTAACATGTTATTTCCTGTATGATCGTGAAAATAATTATCCCTTATTTCAATCTTCAACTGTTCATTTATTCATTCATTCAACAAATATTCTTAACTTCCCAGTCTGTGTCAGCATCTAAGAATTGAGTAATTTGACTTAATAAATAAGAGGTAGAAGCAGGCATTACAATTGCCTAATATTATCAAATAGAGGTTGCCTATACACATTGTGAAATAGGTCTACTTAAGAAGTCTGGCAATGGAACTATTAATATAAAATTTAGATAAAATGTGAAATGTACTGTCCTTTTCTTTTTTAAAAGTAGCAAAGAGAACCAAGTTTGTTAGCTGTTGTTTTTGCTTTTCTCAAAAAGAAAATCTGGGTATGTATCGGAAAAATCTGATATTTGATCACAAGCCTAACTTTAAAGATTAAATCACTTGTTTTTCTTACTCAAAATCCACAAATGAAAGCTAACTGTTCTACAATTTTATAAGCAAAGAGTGAGTAATGCATTAACAAGGTGGTTACCTGATTTGGTCGACCTCCTATAATATTGAATCCCAAGGAGTCATTTTCTCTTTCTAACACGATAGTGAATGGCTTACATTCTCCATCCTAGATGAAAAGAGAAAAAGTGAACAACTAGGTCAAAAATATAAAAGAAAAATAAACACTATGGTAAGCTTTTTAAAAAACTATACATAATTTAACATATGAAAGGGAGAAAAATCTTAAAATTGAGGATGGTTGAATTTAGCAGGTTAACTTCTTCCTACACTTACTTTGAAAGTATGAATGTGAAAAGAATGTGCATATGAGGAAAAAAACCCTATTTTTTGGCTTTGTATTTTTACACATGTACACCACCCTTTATCCTAATGCATCATCTCATTCTGACTTCACTGTAATTTAAAACAGATTTCTAGTTTAACCATGGAGGTATCTTTATTTTTCCCTCTATTACAAAAAAGTACAATAAATTGTCAACAGATCTTGGCAACATTTTATATAAAATTTTCACTTTGGAAAGTCTCAAAGGATTTCAAGAACACTGATGTATCTATAAATTTCTTTCAGTAGTAATATTCAGATTGTTATAATGCAGAATCTGTTAGGTTACAGTAGTTTTAATTTTAAGTAATATTTTAACTTGGTTTTGCATAATTCCTGCAAAATAAGCAAAAAGAGGATTTGTGCCAGATAAAGTAGTATGTATTTCTTTCCTGATGGCCAAATAATGGTAAAGCAAACAGTAATTATATCTTCAACCTGTTTATTAGTAAAGACTCATTTAAATATAAGATGAAATAGTGCAGGAATAGATGAGATTTATTCATGATTATGAATATTATCATCTTTATGAAATTACATATTCGGAAATTACTTGGGAATGATAAAATTCCGTAAACATCATCACCACTACTACCATTTTTTTCCCCAGGAGCTTTTCCCAGGCAGTGCACACAGCAGCCCCTACTGGTAGCGGAAAAATATTTCTGAGGAGCACAGAGGGGGTTTTGGATAGTCTGCAAATCACCGCCAGTGTGTTCCTCACTTCTCAAAACTATAGCTTGACTTGTTGCATGGATTTCTCTGACATAATTCTAGCTGTTGCTCCTTTCCATCAACCATCGGTTCCCTAAGACCTTGAAACCTGGCCTGGTAATACACAGCTTTTCCCTGGGTCTTCCCATTTTGTAAATTTACATATATGTATATATACATATATGTATTGTATATATACACATACACACACATACTAGAGAAAGAATTCTTGCAACCAATATTTTAATACAGAGAGTGTGCTTCCCTTTAACATTTTAGTCCTTCTCACTTCAGGTTTTTTTTAGGTTCAAGGACAAGCTTCTAAACTCGGTGCCTGAGTTGGAGGCAGTGTGAAGCCGTCAGTCCCAAATGGGAATCCTTCTGGATTGCTCCTCCCCCGAGTGCAGAAGAATGAAAACAGCTCCTTGAATGGAGCGCAAGTTCTGCTAAATCCCTGCTCACCATGGCAGCGACCAACAATGTCAAACACTGTGCAGAAGTCCTCCAGGAGAGAAGTAACAGCTTTATAAACAAGCCTCTCCACACGGGGTGCTGCGAAGAGGCTTGTTTATGCGGTCTGAAAGCGGGCGGTCCACGGGCGCAGTTCGGGACCAGCAGCTTCGACAAAGAAGGGAAACAGCCGCTGCCTGGGGGCTCGGGGCCCGTCTGACGGCAGATGGATGTGGCTGCTCTCGACCCGGCTCGCTCAGTCTGACGCGCGCACGCACACTCCACTGCTAAAGACCCCGAGGCAGGGAATAATTAATTATTAGGGAAAGTGAAGGTGAAGAACTCTGCAGGTCTAAGAAATCCCATCTCTCAAGCCTTGAGGTCGTCCCGGTCCCCCACATCCCGCATAGTCCCCAGCTGAGTGGAAGGCGGTTGATAGGGCAGCGTGGCGGAGCAAGTACGTCGTGCAGAGCCAAGCCATGCCCAGGTGTGCGCCGCCAGGCCCGCGGGGATGCTGGCGGCGGCGCCAGACGATGGGCTGGGCCGGGGAGGTCCTCCTTCCCGGCTTTCCTTCTCAGATTTGCTTCAGGCGCAGGGCAAGGACATAAATATAACAGGCAGAGACGGCAGGCAGGACAGTCAAAGATGGGGAACAAGAGCCTGGATGGGAAACGAGTTTTCCCAATCCGTACTTCTCCAGGGAAAAGTTGGAATTGAATCTGTTTAACTCTTTCCGGTGCTAATACAAGGGGAAAGGGGACCTCCTTGTTAACTGTAACACTAATACATTCCTAAGATAATGACAGTGAAGTGTGGTGAGGCGGGCAGACGTTTCCTACCTCACGGTAAGGAAGGATGCGCCCTTCTAAAGGAATCCCGAAGTGCCAGAAAGAACCGTTTCTCTTTCCCCCTCAGTCGACCATTCCCCCGGTGCCCACACTCCGCACTTACCAGGCCGCGGCGGTCGCCCAGGTCCCCGACGAAGGTGCGGACGTGAGCCATGTACTGGGTGAACGTCTCCTGGTACCTGCGGGCCGTGAGCTGCACCTCGCCCTGCAGCGCCCAGAGCCGCGCCAGCAGCGCCTTCTCGCGCCGCCTCCAGGCGAGAACCCGAGGCCCGGGCCCCCGCCCGCCGCCGCGGCAGCTGTCCGGCGGCCCGGCGCGCAGGCCCCCGCCCCGGCCGGTCCCCGGCGCCGGCCCGCAGCCCCCCCGCGCGGGCACGTCTCGGCTGCAGCCCCTCGGCCCTGAGGCGCAGTCAGGGCCGAAGTCGCAGTGCTCGACGTGCGTCGCCAGCTCCCGCAGCCGGAGCGTGCGGCCGCAGCCGCGGGCGCGGTGGTCGCACCGGACGCGCAGCTTCTGGATGAGGCTGCGCAGCGGCAGCACCGGGTACAGCTCGCCCGGGGCCAGGGGCTGGCACTGCAGCGGGCACCGGCGCCGCCGCGCCGCCCAGGGCAGCAGGCAGCTGGCGCAGAAGACGTGCCCGCACGGCGTGCACAGGGGCTCCTCCAGCACCTGGCCGCACAGCCTGCACTCGAGAGCCGGGTCCACGGCTTCGGCGAAGCGCTCCAGGGCAAAGCCCATGTTAGGGATGGGGAAGAAGGGGCAGAGAAAGCGCAGTCCGCTCTCTCCGAGCCTCCCCTGCCTCCCCTGGGTTACCCCTGGGGCAGCGGTCCCGCGGCGGCGGCCGAGGCTCGCCGGAGGGGAGGAGGAGGGTGGGAGGTGTGATCTCAGAGTTTGTTTGGCTTGAAGTTTTCAGGCTCCAGCGAGGTCCCCTGACTTCGCCGTATTGACTCTAATAGAAGCCACTTGGAAAGACCCCCCGCCTCTTTCGCTGCTCTGCGATTTATATTCTTTCAAATTTTGTCTGCGGAGAGCTGAGACCAGCTTACAATAACCTGCGGGAACGCTGTGTTCTCCTTTGCTGGAACGGTGACCTTAAGCCTGGCAGGACTCCTCGGCCTGGGCAGACCTGATGATGGGTACAGCGTAGATGTTGAGAAACAACTTTTGAATCCATCAGGACGTAAGCTTTAGGAGAGCAGGATCCTTGTCCTTCTGGTTTTCCACCGAATCCTCACTGCCCAGCGTCAAGTCGGTCTTCAGTGTGTTTGAAATAGATGCACTTTTGTTCTTTCAAATCAGCCAACTACAAAACAACAGCTAAGCTTCGACCTTAGGAAATCACTATGAGGAAAATATTACTTAGGAAATCCACAGAGCCAGGCTTCTCAAACCATCATCCAGAAATCGGGTGAGGGTAGAAAGGCAGCATCCTTGACCCGGCAGCAAAGATGGGGAAAATGCCAGGTGCCTGTGTCCGGACACCTCCTTTTTAGGGAGAATATGAACAGCCCCACAAGACCTCCCACAGGGTGAAGAAGCTGGGACTCTGCTACCCAGCAGTCTGGCTCCACGTTCAATTGCAGCACCATCCATCCATCTTCTACTTCCACGGACATTTTACTCCTGGGAATAGGAATGTGAGCATTTGGGCTCCTGGAAGGTAAAGTTAAAGGGCAGGATACTGAAAGAAAGCAGTGAAATAACATCGAAATAAAATCTTAATGGCTGCTTACCTTTACTTACCTTAACTGTACCATTTGATTCCAAACTGGTTCCTCTCCCAGTTTGACTCTTCAGAGTACCTGGCATGACAGGCCTTCCTGAAAACATGCAGTATGGCGCCCTTCCAAGCCCTCCTTACCCAGCTTCCTTAACCATCTTCAGAGCCTGGAGAATGCAGAAACCCTGTCACCTGGCTGCATGTCACTTACTGCCATTATCCTGAATCTCCTACCAGATGCTTAGGATGGGTTCTGTAAATTAATCATTGATGATTTCTCACTGCCAATTGAACGCTGTCCCTGGAACGCTGTATACTTAACTTCTGTATGACACCAAATGGCATCAGCTGGAACTGATGAAACTGATGAAAAAGACTCCAAACGTTGTCTTTTAAATACTTGGAGCTAACTGAAGAAGGAGCAAAGGCTAATAATAGAGGCTATTAAACTTCTGAGCCTTCTTTCTCTTTGAAAGATGAGCTTCTATTAGAGTAGTTCAATAGCCAGTGAGGATCCTGAAATGGTGTGCCAGACATTTGATATGCTTTTAAACTTTTTTTTTTCAGAATAAAATGATGTATTCCTCATTTAATATGTACAGATATACGATAAAGTAACATTTGCCACCATGTCCTAAATTTCCCCCTCCTTTGGTCTGTCTTTCTACAAATGAATAAGCAAACAATAAATTCCTAAATAAATAAGAAACCACTTAAAATGAATAGTATGAACATATTTTTGTGAATTGCATAGACAGGAAATGTAGAATGTTATACAATTTATTCAAATAAGTCTGGGCCAGAGGGACCTATTCCATCTTCTTTACCTATTGGAAAAAGCTGACTCTATAGCTATAACTTGATATTTATGTGTTTCACAGTAAACACAATGACACTGAGAACATTTAACAAAAGAGAGGAGAAGAGATGGAATCTAAAAATGTTCCACTGAGGAATTAGAAGAATGAGACTTCCAATTACTTGAAAAACAAAACAAAATAAAGCAAGGGTCATAATGATGTCCTTGGTCCACCCATGCAATTCCTATAGCAAATGTAAGGAACATGAGCAGAGCATGGTATGAGTAATTCCAGGATGTATAACAGTTTCATTATTAAAGAGAAGCACGTGTCAAAAACTTCGTCCATAGAGAATAACAAGTTCAAAAATGAGAACATGTGAAGTGAAGCCAAGTAATGAAGTAGGCCAAAAGGGAGCTTAGGAAAATCTTGTACATAAGAAAATGCAAGCTTGAGCACTTCCAAAAGAGTTAAGTATAAGAAGAAAAACATTACAAGAGTTGAACTCTAAGGGAATGGACACATTTACATGAACCTCATGGATTCTTCCCATCTGTAAATGCTAGGGCATAATAAATCTGTGACATCAGTTGAGTCAGATGGTGTCATTTCACTTCCCAGACTGTAAAAGATTTTTCTATATATTAGGAAAATTGTAATATCACTAAGAAGTTTGGGTAAACTAGGAACCTGTAGCCTAATTAAATGAAGTAATTTAGCTTAATAATTTAGCTTAGGTAAGCAAAGATAGCACTTGCAATGAGCTTAAAATATGCATAAATATTTCAACAAAACAGATCCAGTAACATTTAAAGGTCTTTGACAAGTGAGACAAATTAACGCTTTGCATCATTAGCTTGGGCATATCCTTATGTTATCACTGACAATAATTTTCAATCTTTTAAGGATCCCTGGATAGGGAAAATTGCAGGCTGAATACTAACACTGGGGGAAAACTGAAATAGAAGCCATTGTCATCGTCTTGTTGGACAAGGCCAGCTTCTAGGTGTATTGCTCATTGTGGCAAAGACCAGGCTACCACTTTTTTCAGAAGCTTTCACTCAGTCTGCACCTGAGAATGTGCTTTTCCAACTGCAACACAAGGGAAGGGCTGCAAATATCCTTGTTCATCTCCAAGCCAAGAGCCACAGCTTGATTCAAAATATCTTTAATCAGTATTTGGTTATTTTCAGCTTAGTAACTAGTTTTTGCTTCATTCCACTGTTAGGGGGCATATATTCATGAAAAAAAGATAAAAAATTAACTTGCTATATGATTTGGGCCAATTCCTAGAACAGCAGTGAAACTGAGATGTGTCTGTGGGTGTTTTCAGTGAGAAGAGGCAAGGTTCCAACCCAGCTCTGAGTCATCCCTACTTCCAAGGATGAACGGGGAGTCTGGGAATTATTGCTTGCTGAGTTAAATGCTAAAAGACCTAAACTTAAAATGCTATATTCTAAGACTTGGAAATGATGAAGGGAGAGGTGAAATGGGAGAAAAAGAGAATTTCTTCCTCCTCATGCATAGATAATACTTTAAAACCAGCTCATTTGTGATTTTTTTCATGTTATCTTTATGCATTTGATAAAGAGCTGTAAAGTCATGAAGCTTAGGGGAATGTTTCAAAGAATCAATCAATCATTTATTTCGCATATGTTTATATAGCATAAGTTAGTACTTTTAACATAACAATAATTTTTAAATACTCTATTATAAAAACTTTCTCATAAGGAAAATTTCATCATTTATATTTTCTTTTCTCTGATTTGCCGGTTAGTTTTCATAGATTAGTATCATTTCCATTATCTACCCAAAGTGCCCTAACTTTAAGCTGTAACTATATAAAATTACTGTCATAGCTGAAGCAAAAGTATTCAGCTACTTCAGGTCAAAATAGTTCCTCTGGAATACATTTATCTGTATCATTGAGGCTAGCATTTGTACTTGTTCTTGATAATTTTGGCATCATAAACTATAATCAGAATTGTATCTAATAGCACAAATGAATAAAACATGAGATAATAACAAGGTCACCTTGACACTATTTTAAATTCCCAACTTGGTAAGAACAATAAAAGATACTTTGAAGTTGAGTTAGTTGAAAGCCCTTTAAAAATGAGGTGGCTATTTTTACAAGATGAGGCCGATAATATATTATGCTAGAGAAGTGATACATTTTGGATATATGATTTACTCTTAGACTAATACAGAATCAGTTAAATCCAGAGAAAATAGAGCAGTATCAATCCTTATAATTCTTGTCTGTTGACACGTAATCCATTAGGAGTTATTTGCTATTATCTTGCTTTTCCACTATCTTTGGCAAAATGAATCGTTAGAAGGGGTATCATGACAATACAGAATGGCATTTTTAAGAGGAATAAAGTGATATGAATAAAACTATTATGTACACCAAAATAGAGTAAGTGATTTACAGTAATTGTTCAGTCTCTGCAGGAATGAGTTATCAGACACAGCAGAATGAGGAATTTGAAGAAAATCAAATTAAAGTGAGGTATTAAATTAAAAATTGTGGCAACTTTCAATTAGATTATAAACTGATCTTTCTAAAGTCACTGAGACATTACTTAGGATAATATGATTATCCTATTTAAGAGGAGACTATTGAGAGAGATGGTTTATAGAGAAAAATAGATTAAATCCTGCATTTCGTTAACCTTGATTTTATGCTATATCTCATGGTTCCTAGTCACTGACAAAGAAGGAAGGTGTTGAAAACAACCCAACCACTAATATGTAATAATCCTTACTATGTGACAGCCATAGCACTAAACTCTTTGCATTCACAATTTCATTCAAACCTCCCAGTGACAATTTTAGGTAGATATTAATACTATTATTGTTCCCACAACTTGGCCAAATTTACATAAATAGGAAGTGGCAGAACCTGGCTTTAAACCAAGGTTAGCCTCACTAAAGACCTAGGCTACATTGTATTTGTTTTTTTCTCTCACATCTGCAATGGAGTTATTTTTTAATAAAACACACTTTCAAATGTGATACGTGAACGGGAGCTATAATTGTATTATTTGGATTCCATTGCTTAAAAGCTATCCCTTTTTGTTTTCCTCTTTCTGATAAGGGAAATTCTAGGCTCATATTTATTAGAGGTATTTGAGTAAATTATGCAAATCAGAATATTGACATTATTTGTTCTAAGGAATGCCAATATGGTTATATTGTTAAATCATTTTGTCCCACTTAACTGGTCTTAAATAGCTGAGAATTTTCTATGTAATAAACCAATGGCATCACTTATTTACATTCCTGTCTTAATAAATCAATCACTATATATTTCGGTTGCACCCTTATTTTGTGTTTAGTTCTTTCAGTGAAGATTTTCTGAAATAATATTTTCTAGATGTTTCTGCATAATTCCAGAGATTTTCACAACATTTTGAGCAGTGGTAAGTTTATTAAACCAATTTGTTTCTTAGTGAAAAGCAACAACATATTTTGTTGACTGTCATTTTTTATTTCTTTTACTACTTATTATAATGACATAGAAACCACAGCCTAAAACTAATGTTGTAAGTATAGCTTGAAGACAAAACGGGAAAATGTCACTGATCACATTTACCATCAGTAATTCTCCTTTGAGCTCCTGAAGCCACTTGTTTGCCCATTTTTCCCAAAACTCAAATAAAAACCACAAATAAGTAATATTATTTATGAATAATTTATTACATGACAATGTAAATTTTAAAAATAAGGGGTATTAAAAATGCTACACGAAAACTCTGTTAATTGGAACAGCGCCTATGCAGAAGCAAAGAGATACTTTTGCTATTATTTGTTCCGCCACACCATAGATTTGGACATAAATTCTTTAATCTCAGTATAGTCTCACCTGTAAAATGAAACCATTGACATCTTGTTCCCCTTACCTCCCTGAAATCTGGAAAGAATAAAATAAAATGTCTATAGTATATTTTGAATTCTTTAATGATCATTTGTAGTTATAGTACAAAATGATCATATATTACAATAGAATATGTGAAGCAAGCTTAAATTCTAGGCCCCTAACTTATAAATTCAGAATATCTTACTGTTTATTAGTGTAAAGCAAATATATGTCCTTTGCAGAGGAGCCATATACCCTCCCACTCTCAACCCAAATGCAAAGGAATACTGAGAATGCTGAGGGCACTAGAGCTTCTGAGAATATAGTTGACCCTGTGCAAAAAGGCAGAGAATTTTCAGAAAAATTTTGTATAGTTTGCTCTTCATAATGATTATTTTAAAATACCTTTCTCTATTTTAGTCTAATGTAATTTCTCCGCTCTTCTCTGCACACTTTTATATTAATGAGAAAGTAGTTCTATTCAAATATATTCTGATTGCCATAATCAGAAAAATTTCTAAAATAGATTTGCATGTAGTCAATAACTGTCAAATAGGTAAAATTTATAGTGGCCAGAAATTGTAAATCCAATGACTCTGCTCCTTAGTGCTTACCTCCCACTCAGTTTGAAGCTTAACAAATCCTTTAAAGTCAATCCAAACTCATATAGGATGGAAGAAGAGTCAAACTGGAAAATGATTTGTTAGCCATTACACAATAAAATTTAATAGAAGTTTTTTCTTTCAACAGTTGGTAAGTAGTATTGACTACAGAGAATGTTTTCACTTAGAGGATAGTTAAGACAAATTTTCTAATTATTTAAATGATATGAATTTAGTTTTTTTCAGAAAAGATTTGCATTAAGAATGCCCTTGAAGTAGGTATAATTAAGATATAAAGCTACTAAAATAAGACTGATACAAGACGCAATCTGTTGTCTATGAAGAATTTCTCAGCAATACAAATTAGGTTTGGTAGCCCCTGCTTTTATTTTCCACTGAAGAAAAGACCACTTTTTCCCCCAATTTGGTTAATTTTCTCTTCTCTTCTTTCTTTCCTTCTTTTTTTTAAAAATGAAATGCCTTCATCATGTTTTGTCTATTATAAAAATGACCTGTGCTTATTGTTAAAAATAATCTATCCTTCAGAGATAATAAACATTAACATTCGTTGTAAAATTTTCCAGAAATTTTCTTCAACATATCTGTTCTTACAAATAATGGAGACCAGACAGTTTATCCAGTTTCATACTCTTTCTTCACCTCCCAATATAAACTCAACACTTTTTCAGATTATATATATATGTATATATATATATATATTTCCTAGTAGTCCATTGCATAGATGGATCATCTTTATGAAACTGAATCCATTATTAATGAATTTAGTTTGCTTTCAGTTTTTGTATATTATAAACAATATTGCAATGAGCATTATTTTATATTTTCATTCTCTATCAGAAGTAGAACTGGAATAAATCCCAATAAATGGAACTTAGCTCAATGGCATTCATATTGTCTTTTTTATAATTTTGATACTTATCACTAGAATGAGAGTCAGTATAAACTCTGAAACCAGATTGCCTTGGTTCAAATTTCAGCATTGCCACTAACTAGTTGTGCAGTCCTGCAATTTAGTTTACCTTCTCTTGGCATAAATTCTTATTATCTGTAAAATGAAAATAATAATTATATGTACCTCATTGGGTTGTTGTGAGATTGCATAAGTTGATAAATGTAACATAGAACATTGAAGCACAGTAAGTATTATGCACTCAAGAAATATTTTATCAAATTACACATGGTGTGATTGAATATTTATCAGTGGAATTGAATTATTTTAATGTTTGCTGACCATAGATATTTCTTCA
The DNA here is from genome assembly GCA_963574885.1 of Lepilemur ruficaudatus. Lineage (NCBI taxonomy): Eukaryota > Metazoa > Chordata > Mammalia > Primates > Lepilemuridae > Lepilemur > Lepilemur ruficaudatus. The sequence goes on from CAUYRT010088079.1 coordinate 29,323, forward strand.
CAGAATTTATAGTTCATGTTCTTTACCCATTTTTCTACCATAATATTTGTCTTTTTGTAGTTGATATACAAGTTCTTTATATGTATTAAGAATACTGATCTTTTATCATCTTATATAACATTGACAAATTCTGTTTATGATCATCTGTCTTTGAAAGTTGAAGAAAGAAGAGCATGCGCTGTTCTTTGTAAAGGGATCTTAAAACAGAAAATATCAATGGTCTTGTTTTGAGAAGAGAAGAAATAAGAGTCTTTGTATGTGTCCTACCACATCCATCATGTACTAATACATCTGCCTTCCTTATTACAAGCCTAGAGAGAAAAATTTGTCGTTCAATGGATCTTTGTACATGAGCTGGGGAAACCCCACTTTCCTCCTTCTAAATTATTCCATCTGCATTATTTAAGGACCCCAAAAAATCTTTTATACATGTTGCAAATTTTGCTCACCAGTTTTGTGATATCATTTGTCTTTATTTGATATTTGCTATGCTAAAATTGTACATTTATATGGAGAACCAGTTTTTATGTATCTTTGTATGCACAATGTAATATTCAGTAAATGTTTGATTTTAAATAAATATGATAGTTTAAATTATATGCAATTTTGGTTCATATTTAGGTTATGATTAAAGTATTCATTTGCATAGTCATCCCACAACTGCACAACAAATTTCTGATTGGAATGGAGAAACTGATTGATTTCATCCACGCACATCTAGCCCACCTCCTAGCTCCATGCTCCTTACTCTCTCCCATCAGATCCATAATCATCATCCAAATTTCAGGTCTTTTGGATTAGCTGTCTTCCCCAACTCTTTCTCTGTTTCTTTTTCAGTAATATTTTAATCATATTTGTTATCTTTTTAACTCTATTTTCAACTTCTTTCACAATGCCCTTTTCTCGTGATCCCTGTTCTGTTTCCAAGAATCTTTCCCATATATCCAGACTTTTCCTGGGAAAACTTTCTTAGTTTCTAACATTCCAAAGTTAAGCAATTTTCCTCTGGCACCTGAATTCCCCCTCAAGTTAAAGTAGATCATTCTCTTAATTGCTAAAATCTCAGAGCTAGGAAAAGGAATAGAATTCATTCATGGTCTGTTTAAATGAAGATAGTTTTCACTCAGCAGCCCACTGCACCAAAAATTCAACTCACATTGGCCTAAACAATAGGTTGGAGTCTAGAAGTAAAGAAGGCTTCATGTTTGGTTTGTGCAATGTCTCAGGGATGCCTCCAATGACTCATGTTCTTTACCTGTATGGCCTTGGCTGCCTTCTAAGGCTGGTTTCCCTCATGGCTGAAGGATGGGTGCCTACTCATTGTTGGTGTTCTGTGTTTCCTCATGTATGTTGAACAGTCAGGGAACTAGTTCTGCCCCAAAAGGCAAGCAAAGAGCTTCTCCAGAAACCCCCAGCAATAATCTTATGTCTCACTGGCCATAATTGCATATGAGAGTCATTCCAGTACCAATCACCACCAAGACGTGTGGAATTATGCTGCTTGACTCAAACTAACCAGGACTCATACCTGGAGCTGGGGACAGGTTCAGCTTCCCTTGGGTGAATGGGGCTTTGAGGGAGAAAAATGAATATCTGAACAAAAGTACAGTCCTCTTTGGAAAAACAATAGGTAATAATAGACTGACGAGGGCATGTCCCAGAAACTGTCTTATGATTTAAATGTGTTTTAGTAATTTACCAGTCAAAACAACCCTAGGAAGTAGGTAGTATTAATAGTATATTTTTATTATCTTTTATAGTTGAGGAAGCTGAGGCACAGAGAGTTGGAGTGATTTGCTAAGATTTCGGAGTTTTTAAGTGGCAGAACTGGACATCTATTCTATAAGACTAGCTCTTAACCACAGCCATGCTTTCTTTCCTTTTTTTTTTTTTTTAAGACAGGTTCTTGCTCTATCTTGCTCTATGGCCTGGACTATGGTGCAGTGGTATCATCATAACTCACTGCAACCTCAAACTCCTGGGCTCAAGTGATCCTCCTGCTTCAGTCTCCAAAGTAGCTGGAACTATCAGCACATGCCACCATGCCTGGCTAGTGTTTTAAATTTTTTGTAGAGATGGGGTCTCGCCATGTTCCTCAGGCTGGTCTTGAACTTCTGGCCTCAAGTGATACTCCTGCCTCAGAGTCCCAAAGTGCTGGGATTATAGATGTGAGCCACCATGCTTTCTTGATATCCACTACACCGTCTTGTTTTGAAGTCCATAGTGAAACACCTAGGCTTTGTTTTTCTTTATTGAAATATAATTTACATATCATGCCATTACTCCATATTAAGTGTACAATTAAATGGTTATTAGTAAATTTACCAAGTTATACAGCTAGACACATAAATCAGTTTTAGAGGATTTCCTTCCCCCTATTGAGACTCCTAATTCCCATCCCCAAATATATTTCAAGCATGCCCCTGGTGGGACTGCAAATTAGTGCAACTTCTGTGGAAAAGAATTTAGAGATTCCTCAAAGAGCTAAAAATACCTAGGCTTTGTGGTTAAAGTAGTCCTTGAATTGAATCATACATAGCTCCTTTATATATGGGCTGTGCAATCTTGTGGGAAATGAATGATATGACCTTTCTGAATATTAATTTCTTTACCTGTAAATGAGCAAAATAATGACTACTATATATATATTGTGTGACGCATAATAAAATAGTCCTTATTTCCCTGACACATAGGAATTATTTAATAAATGGCAGCTCTTGTTATTTTCTCTGGAGCAAACTTCATTGAGTTAGGGCATTTGTAAATGTAAAATGTACATAATAATCACAAAATGTTTGGTTATTCTATTAGTCATATTATACAATATATAAATCTTTGTTTAAATGATATAGAGTAGAATTTTATTAAAATTATTTTCATAAAATATGACCCACATGAATAGATATGGATAAAATTACACACTGCACATAAAATTTCCCAAAAAATGCTGTTTTTCAGTTAAATAATCTAGAAGAGAGTTGCAAGTAAAAAGAAACTTAAATATTAGATTTCTTTTTCACTTTTCATACAGTTATAAAATTACTCCAACCTGCCCCTGAACATTGGCACAAAATCAAATTTTCGACTTAACATGAATCCTGCCAAAATACTTAAGAAATACAAGCCAACAAATCTGGAGAGCAATCTGGCAGCACTTAGTGACGTCAAGAATGTGTACCCCTATGAACCAGCAACTCTCTCCTGGGAGCTGCTTCCACAGGTTGATCCTGGAAGTTCCTCTGCAGCTTTCCTGCGGATCCAGGAATGATGGGAAACCTAGGCGATCATCTCTAGGAGCAGAGATGAAAACATATGGTAGAAATAGCCTATGGGCTATGTCGTGGTCAACAGCAACAATCAACATACATATATAGCACCCAGCTGAGTCTAAAACCACAATGTTGAGTTAAAAATAATAAGCATATCTGTAGCAGCATGCCATTTTTATAAATTTAAAACAGATACATTCACAAAACAACGCTGCACATTTTTTAAGGATACATACACATCTAAGGATGCATAGTAAATTCATTACAGAAGGAGGGAAATTGTAGTGAGAGTGGGAATATACATACACATATGTATTATAGACTATGATGGTATATCATGAACTGAGAATTATTCACTCAATTCCCTGTTTCTAAGGCCCAATACAAAAGAAAAAAGATAAGAGAGAGAGAGAAAGAGAGAAGGAAATAAAGAAAAAGGAAAGGAAAACAAAAATTACAGGCAGATCCTACTTCATATATATCCATTTAACAGCTTCTTTTATAATCTTGTCATAGTAATTCTAATTCAAGTTGAATTCAAAAATTCAAGTTTTTTTTCCAAAGGAGACAGGTTCATACGGTCTTTCTCAAACCAAGAAATTTTGGGTGGGGTGGACTCAATAAAACTTCATTTAAAATCAAATTTACACATGGAAACCCTTTGACTTTCTGTGGATTAACAATGGTTTAATATCAGGCAAGAGAGTTTACTGGGCTATAATTTTAAGACCCTTCAATGCCTTTGGCAGATATCAAAATAATAGCCTATTTAAAGGCAATTCTACTTGCCAATCAGTCAGGTTTGCCTGGGACGGAGGCCATCCGCAGAGCACAGGGCTTTCAGTTTTAAAGCCAGGAAAGCCCAGAGATAAGCAGGATGAGTTGGTCCTTCCACCAGGCCTTCACCATGCGAAAATTAGGCCACAAATTTCTGCAAACTCAGATTCAGTGGCAGATATCAGCAGGACACCCTGTGGGTACCTGTGAAGCTGAGGCCTCCAACATGCTGTATCGTCACATGATCTTCTAAACGTGGTGTCATATCCAGATGCCATCTTAGCTGAAGAAGGGATGAAAGAAATAAGTACTGGGTTGGGATGGGTCAGTGAAGAAACACTTAAACACTAAGCATTTACCTGAAAGAGATTGATTTTACCCCAAAATATTGTTTAAAACAAAGGAGGATCCTTTTCATTGCTAAGCTTTTGTCCTTCCTCCTTTCAGCACTAAGGCAGTGGGGCTCGGAAACAGGAAGAAGTCAGCTATATAATACGAAGGAGCTATAATTTCTTTTGTTTTTTCTTTATTGAAGTGTAATTTACATATCATGCCTTTACTCCATTTTAAGTGTACAATTAAATGGTTATTAGTAAATTTGCCAAGTTGTACAGCTATTCACATAAATCAGTTTTAGAGGATTTCCTACCCCCTATTGAGACCCCTAATTCCCATCCCCAAATACATTTCAAGCATGCCCCTCCCTCCACAGTGGAGTTATAATTTCTTGCACACCTATGATGGAGTGCATAATGCTTTGACATTTGCAGACTTGCGTGGTGTCTTTGTAGTGCATCAATTAGCTAAGCTAGATTGATGTTTTGAGAGTTTCCTTCTCTGCGTGGTTTTGAATTATGATAAGCGATGTGCATAATTTTTGCAAGACTTGGAAGGCAGAAGTGATGCAGCAGCCATACTTACGCTGGGAAGTTTGGTGCAGGGTCAGGTGGCTCACCTCCTTGGCATGGATCAGCAGCTCCTGCAGCTCCCACTGCATCCGCCTGCAGTTTCTCCAGATCTGGGCCAGTTTCATACACAACTCCTCCACATGTCACCAACTTCTTCAAAGTTGGAGGCTTAGGGGCAGTGAGACACAGATGCAGGTGCAAATAAAAGACAGAAGCAGGCTCCTGTGTGTCCTTGCAGGTCCCAGCTCATCTTCACCATCTCCAGTTTGTCCTCGCTCCGCCCATTTCACATCCATCTTCCCTCCCTCAATGCTGGCCCTTGCTGACTTCAGGCACAGCTTCAGATGCAGGAGGGATGCAGTTAGCCTGCATAACCAGCTACCACGATCACACAAGGTCTAATCCTTATTATCAACATATTATATCCCTCACAGTGGTTCAGCTTCTGTGATGGAATTTCCAAGATTCCCAATAGGTGATAACAACCCTATTAGTATCTCAGTTTTTCAGTGAAGGTACCATACGTGAACGATTGTAAGTATTTGGCCTCAAAGCATGCAGCTTATCAGTGGCAACTTGAGATCTGAATACAGATTTCTGTGGTTCCACAGCCCTCATTCTTCCAAGTTGGCTTTCATCAGTTATTAGCATCCCTGGCCAATGAATTTACCATGTTAGCCACTGCCTAACAAAATTCTGTAAGAGGCTGGGCATGGTGGCTCACACCCATAATCCTAGCACTTTGTTCTCGAACTCCTGGCCTCAAGCAATCCTCCTCCCTGGGCTCCCAAAGTGCTAGGATTACAGGCATGAGCCACAGTGCCTGGCCATATCCAAACACTTTGGGAGGAGGAGGCAGGAGGATTGCTTGAGGCCAGGAGTTTGAGATAAGCCTGAGCAACAGAGTGAGATCTTGTCTCTACAAAAAATAAGAAATTAGCCAGGCATGATGGTGCATGCCTGTAGTTGCAGCTACTTGGGAGTCTGAGGCAGGAGGATTGCTTGATCCCAGGAGTTCAAGGCTGCAGTGAGCTATGATCATGCCACTGCACTCTAGCCTGGGTGACAGAGTGAGACCTTGTCTCCCACAAGATAAAAAAACAAACAAACAAACAAACAAAAACTCTGCAAGTATAAAACAGAGGGCACACAAATTGTAACTCAGGAAATGGAGAGTGGGCACTGCTGGAAAGGACAGGCCCAGGTGGAAAGCCACGAAGGGTGAGTTCTGGTTGGCTGGACTTGAAGGCACTGATACTAGCATAATGACATGTACTCTGTTTTGCTTTTGCTAAGTGCTGTACTTTTATTAAATCATTTAAGCTTTATGGCAACTGTAAGAAGTAGGTATTATTACTAATCCTATGTTACAGATGGATAAGATTACTCAATCAGTTGGCATAGAGCCAGGATTGTAACTAAAAAAAATTGGCCTATGGAGCTGGATTCTCTGAACTAAATTGAAGCAGACACCACAAGGAGGGGACAAGGTTCCCTAGAAGAGTTGGGATTTCGCTGAAGACTAACTTTATCTACCTCACAATTTGCTGAGTTAACAACACCTCCAAGAAAAATAAAGGCCTATTAATATTTTTTTGAATATATAGAAAATAAACAACGAATTAAAATCTGAAGGATTTCCTTCAGCTGACTTATTCATCTTACACTATTTACAAGATATTAAGTTGTTAACCAAAAATGAAGTTTTGAGAAATTGAATATTGAAACCACCATTATTATGAACCACTAATGAGAATTTCATGAATGTGAAATTTCAGGAGAATGGCCAATTTGCTAAACTATACATTGTCAGATGTTCCTCGAGTGTCCGTAGCAAACTTTTCAGCTTCACTAGGATTTTTGTTTAGTCACTTTCTGTGGTACATCATTGTTTCTCATATTATACAGGCAACCTGCTTAATTACAATTAATTTTGAAAAATTATATCTGTAAGAATAAAAGAAAGAACCTTAATGTTTATCTAACATCAGTAAAAGGAGGGAAAAGTGATGTGTTAGTATAAAGAAGAAGGCAGGATTTGTGAAGTCCTATAGAAAGTGGAACAAAACACATTCACATACTTTATGTCTTTGATCTTCTTTTATATCACCTCTTCGAGGAAGGACAGGTATTATTACAACTGTTGTACAGAGGGAGAAACTGAGTCACAAACCTTTAAGTGAAGTGTCCAAAGTCACAGGCTAGAATTTGAACGTTGGTCAAATAATCTCAGTATTAATGCTTTTTTCCCACATTTAAACTATTTAGCTTTTTTTCCCTCTTAGTTTTGAAAAGCTTAGCATTAAGAATTATTGTCTTTTTGTTTCTTTAATATTTTCTCAAAATTGAGATTATACACAAAGTAACTGTATTTCCAATTATACTTTTTAATTCCCAGGGCCCCTATTCATCTATAATGCCCATTTTTAGATATTTGACAACTGGACAATTAGAATCTTTTCCCCCACACCATAACGTTTTCTAAAAACGCTTCCTTGGGTGTGCTTGACCAGAAATATCTAGCTCTCTTTCTAATATCAATGCTGTGTAGAAAAAAAAATTATCAACTCAATAGGATAGAAAGTTTTGGCCAGAGAAATAACCTGGACCACTGGGCGAATTCAGAAACAAGTCACCTGTAATTCTCCTATAGAATTTCAGCTTAAGTTAGGAAGTACATCAGGGGCATACTTTTCTATTTAATAAAATATTTGCATTCTGGCCTGTGAGAATCTTGATCTTTTAAAAAATCTTTTGTTTTGTAAAATGTACTTTTTTCTAATTCAATCCACTCTCTAAGAGCCTGTATTACAGCAGAGACCTTTGGCTAGTTTTGTTCTCTGTTGTAGCTCTGAAATTGGTTTCCTATCTTCTTTCAAATAACAGGGATGTACAGGGAGGATTTGGGTCATCACTACAGTTTATAAAATCTATTTCTCCTCTTGTTTTCCTCCCTTTCCTTCAACTCTGATGTCTCTGCTCATGTGGCATAATTACCACTATCTGCACACTCAGTGATGTAGGCAAATGGGAACAAGGGGTTAAAGACAATGAAACAATCTGGGTTGAGCAGGGCAAGAAGGCTGGAATCTCATCCTTTCATTAGTCTTTCATCTTTTATTTAACTTCCATTTATGTCTTTTTCAGTCTCCCGTTTTAACTGCCTTCCATTAATCTGATAAACACTATCATTGACACCTCGCTGACTATACATTACTGCGTTACTGCCTACAGCCTGTTGGATCACTGACAGGCACGTATCTCCAGAACAATCGCTGATAAAGTTAGCAGCAGTCTTTCGGAAGTTGTAAGGAAACTGTCTAATATTAAATTGATACACACAATTTGAAAGTAAAAATAACATGCAATAAAATACCACCAATCACAACATAATGCATAGAGCTAAACTTAAAGTCAACATTTGTGGCCAGCTATTAGTGAGTCTACTTCATTTAATTATATCCAGAAAATTGTCACGGGAAAGCTCTTTTCTCTCTAACAATTCCGTTCTTGTTTGTATTTTAGTAGCTGTATTCTGAGCATCTAAGATTTGGCAAAGGATTTAGATTTGGCATCTAAGTCTCTACAGGTCTTGTTCAAAAATAAACAAGATAAATTGGAGATATGCACTTTCCATAATTAATGGTTCTTTAGCTTTTTTATATCTAAATGTAGTATGGAAATTTATCAAAGAGAAAAATTGGTTAAATATCCACATTAAAATATGAATTTTTATGCTTTTTTGATAAATATTAAATTATTTAGCATTCAGAAAAATAATCCACTAGCATAGTTTTAATAGTGTAGTCTTTTTGTTCATTGACTCATAAAATCTCCCAAATTTAATTGCTCTGTGTTTATTACAATTGGAGTGTACAGCTTGAGTTTAGAGCCTAATCTAATAACTGGGTCCAAAGTAGATTTATAACAGAGAATCTTTTGAAGTGAGGTTTTACTACCCCCTTTTTTCAAGTAGAATATTATTTTGATGTGTGCATTGATCCATGCCACTTGCTTTCTGTGTCACCATTAAATATTAATGGCATTTAAATTTCTATAATTGATTATAATAAAATCAAAATGTCAATATCATTATTATCTACTTACAAATATATTCCTTTGCCTTATTTGCTAACTCTAGTACTAACTTTTTTCTCTCTTCCCTTGACCTGTGGGTTTTGCATCTTTTTTCACGTTATGCCTGACTACACTAATGCCCTTTACTTCTTAGAAGGAGTAACAGCTTCTTACATTTTAGCAGAATAATTTATTTTTTAACAGATAGTCATTTATTTTCCCCATTTTTAAAATTCTGTTTTTAATCAGTCTCTCAAACATTCCTAAATAAATCACATTGGTAATTTCAAAATTCTGCACATCACCTTTCCCTTCCTACATACCCCTTTAATTGACTAAATCATAGATATTTCCTGTTAATATTTAAAATAAAAGATATTAATTTATAAGGATGTAAACCGGTTCATAGTGAAGCGAGGGTTTAAATAATGCTGCCTATAGAACGCTTTATATGCAAATTTTTCTTGAGTCACATCTAAATTGGTTTAGTTTCTGAAAAATCCAAAATAACTTTTAATAAGATAGTTTTATACTCATGAGGTAACCCACAGAATGTACCTTAAAGATAGGGTTGAATGAACTCCTGTGTCCTTCCAGTTCTGAACCTATTAATGTTAAAAAACCATGTTCCATTAAAATAGTCCAGTCTAATGTGAAGTTCATAATACAACTGAGTATTTTGTTCTCTGGAGAAGGGTTGGTGAACTATGGCCTAAGTACCAAATATTATCTGCCACTTGTTTTGTAAATAAAGTTTTATTGGAATAAAGTCACACCATGTTTGTGTGTTGTCTATGGCTTATTTCACACTACAATGACAACAGAGCCTGTCTGGACCTCAAGGCCTAAAATATTTACAATCTATAGGCCCTTTACAGAAAATGTTCTAGAGCATTGTGCAAATACCATCAGGACAACCACATACCTCATCAACCCTGTCAGAAGACTATTTCTATGTTCAAACCCTTCTATAACCCACTAATACTTTACAAATTAATTTTATTGTGCTTTCTTTGTCAGCCACACAGCTTAGAAAAATAAACAGCACACATAAAAAAATTGTAAAAATGCTATAAAGAAGAAGGCAACTGTGTTTCTTACAACAAAGAAAAATCAACCCAGTGCCCAAGATACAGCAAGACAGAACAGAAAACAGAATTTCAAATGTCTACCTGATGTAGAATAGCGGAATAAAGAAATTGAAGAGAAACATGTGCTTGAGTCTAATTAAAGAAATGAATGAGAAATTCTTATAGATAGAATTTTTTACTGCTTTACTAATTTTTAAAATGTTTATAGAGTGAAATTAAATACGGTTGAGAATCGCCAACACCCTGTGTGATTGAGTCAACAGATGCTATAAAGGACTGTGCAGGTTGTCCTCCCTGTCAGTAGGAGGTGCTTTCCAGAAGGCACAAGCTGAAGTGTTGTTTTGGGCCCTGTGACCAGCTCTAGTCCCTCAGGAGAAGCACTCAAGTGTCCCAGGTGGTCGGTGAGGCCCTGGAACTTCCAGGCAAGTCCCTATTCTCTGCCACAGCAGGGGCGGGTGGGAGAGTGCAGCTGGGTGGGGCTGGGTTGGGTGAGCCCCCCACCGTCAGGCTCCACAAAAGCAGGCAATGTAGCTGTGTTGGCAGTGTCAAAGGTCCACTCCCTGCTTCTGGGGAAAGCCACCAGCGAGTGGCCCCACCCAACCAGAAACCCTGTTTGTGAAGATGGGGCTGTCTGAGGTTCACAGTCTGGCTCTGAGAAGCAAGCTTTGCTCTTCTCCACGCTCCCCTGTTCCACAGTCTCCCTCCAGTATCTGCCAGCATGCAGGAGCTCGAGCTAGCTAAGCTCCCCAACAATTGCACTGTGGGCTGTGGAACTTCCGGGGCCCGGATCCTGTCCAGGGCTGACAGCAGGCCTTCCTGTGGGGGAAGGGGTGCTCAGCAAGTATGCCAGGGCTGGGACGCCCCTGCATTCTCCTCTCAGTGTTGCCAACACAGGCTCCCTCACCTCCAGAGATTAGTTCACAAATCTCCCCTCCATGCCCTGGAGCAACACAATTGACTCATAGGGGTATGGGATTTGGCCTCTGGGCCTGTCCCCGGGTCCCCAAAGATAATCCCTGACCATACCAGGGAGAAGTGTCCTGGTCCCCAGTTGCCTATGAGGTGCTTAAGCAGGGTCGTGCCCTACTCTGATGGAGCTGCTGGGCAGGCAACACCAGGGAGCGCTGGTGAGAAGGGAGCTCACAGTCCAAGCATCCCTTAGTCTGCCGTAGGACTTTAAGAGGAAGGTGTTTGAGCCCCACTCTCTGTAGATGCCTTCACATAGTGGCTCAATTGTCTCTCTCAGCAGCTGCTCGGCAGCTCAGCAGCAGCGGGAAAAGACTCTGGACAGCGGAAAGCTAGCACTCTGGTCTTCTCCATCCTCCTCTCCACAAGAAAGTCCGCCTGGAATGTCCTGGCTTCTGGGTCACACTTCTCTTCCAGAACCCACTGGCCCCCTGTGGCTCCCGCAGTCTGGGCCAGAGTTGGGAAATATTTGTGTGGGAATGAGCAAGCCAAAAACTAAGAGGCTGAAGCCCCCTGGGGAGGACAAAGTCTCACGGTGGGCAGAGAAGCAATATGGCGCCTGCCATCTCGGTTTGGGTCTGTGGTGAGGGAAGCACCCCAAGGGTGCTGGGAGCTCCGTACTTTGCCTGAAAAAAGCTCCCAGTTCTCTGGCAGCAGCAGCTTTGGGGGCTCATGGGTGTAGAAAGTCTCTCTAGCAGCTCGAAAAACTGCTGACTGTCAGAAATATGAGGGTGGGAGAAACGAACTGCTCCACCTACCCTTTTCGCTGGACTTCAAGACTCTTAGGAGTTGATATCCACCGATATCTTGCTCCCCCTTGCTCTGCTCTGCAGCTTCTTGCCATGGAGTCCCCCACAGGTTCTGGCACCCTTCTCTCAGAATTACCCCCAATCTATGTTTATCTGTTTGTTTGTTTCTCTTTCATCTAAAACCTTTCCTTCCCACGGAGATGCTCTGGCAGCTGGTGTCTCTGGTCAGCCATCTCTGCAAAGGACTTTTGTAAGAGGAGGTGGCTTGGTTTCTATTCTACTTTTTACTCATTACCCTTTTTAGATTGTATTTATATTCTATAAATTCCCATATGCCTGAATAAGCCTCGCCATGCACTGGTGTGTGCCTGGATCACCAATAAAAACATACTTTGTCTATAAGCATGGCAGAAGGAACTTACTGATAAGGGAAGGTCTCAGAATGGTTGGTCAATAGTCATTAATTGGCTACTGTGCACTAAGAAGTGAAGGTTCATGGAAATTAATAATGCTTAACTTTACCTTTAAAATGTGTTAATTTGTACATAGAAGCTTGAAATCAATTATAGCAGCATGTTAGATTTTGCAAATCTGATTTTAAGCAATTCTTTATTTCCTTATCAGTTGCATCATAATCTCTAAAGCAAGAAATTTTTAAAACAGTGACTCCTTAACTAAGAATAGTCGGAGTTTACTACTTATCCAAAGTGTGTTAGTTTCTACCAAAAAAGCACATTTCTCTTCCTGCCTACTTCTATATATAGTTTTGTTTTTGTTTTTTGAGCTTGGGGTGTATTCTTTCTGGTCTTTAAAAATCTATATTGAATGTATACTTCCCCCACACACTGATAGTCTTGGTGAAAATAAAAGTGGGTTTGAGTAAGTAGAAATCTCTAAGATTTTTATTTTTAAAGAGAAAGTGTTACTGAGTTTATGCCATGAATGTGGATAATTTTGGTAGTCTAATTCCCAACTAGACAACTCTTTTTATTGATTGCGTTTTAATTATAAGTTACTTAGAACACTGAAAAATAGTTTTTCCTTGTCAGATTTTTTTGGATTACTCTATGCCAACGTAATACTAGCCAATCAATATTACAAATTAATACTTTGTACTAGTCATTGTCATAAAAAATTATTATTGAATGTGTGCCTTACAATGTCAATATCGATTATAATTCTAGAGTTGTATATAGGGAAGATTATAATGTCCATATTACTGGTGGATCAATAGTTGGAAGCTATACTTTGGAATAAAAAATACTGAAGAATAAAGACCAGCTTGATACCTAATGAGCTATGTATTATTTTGGTTTAGTTTATTTAGGGCCTTTCCCCTCCCCCTCATCTATAAATTTGTAACAAACGCCTACCACATTGCTTGGTACATAGACATTAAATAAACACTTTTTTATTTATTTAATTTTTTCCTGAGAAGTGGCAGAGAAACTTTTTCACCTTCTTTAACATGTGAAGTAAAAGCACCAAGTCTGAGTTTGCTTTCATAGAATGCATTTTTCAGAAAACAGAAACAAAAATAAGCTAAGTTATCAACTCTTTAGTTTGGCAATATAAATGCTGCTGGAACCTTGGTATGGAGACATGGATATTTGACTCTGATCCAAAAATTTACTTAAGAAATGAAGTATCAAATAGCTGAATTAAAAGTGGGCAACAAAAATAAATTAATATCTAGTGGTGGATCAGAAATCCTACCAAGATAGTCCATGTTTGTGTGTATACACATTCACTTAACCTCATAAAGATTTTAAGAGTTTTTTTTTTAAAAAAGCACTAAAGAATACCTTAAATTTATTATTTTTACTACAGATGACTTGTGGCGATGAGTAACTATCATCTTCTTCTCTCCTCTCAGCTTCAATGGAAAAACAAATTGCTTGCTATATAAAATACAGGTTATCAGCAATATTGCAAATTGATGGTGTAGTTGCCAAATTCCAAGTCACATTCTGACAAAGAATATGACCTAATGTTACTCAATAATATTCTCTCCATCACAAGCCAGAAAATAACCAACAGTCAGTATTTTCTTTGGATCAGTAATGCAACTTAATAGTGGCAGTTAGCATAATTAAAGGCCAGTGACCAGATTAAAAAGTCTTAGTTTGTAATTTTTTTTTTTACTAAAAAAGTATATGTATTAAATGATGTTTGAGTTGAATCCAAAGCATGGGGAAAATTCCACCAATTTGATTAAAAAGCTTTCAATGGGTATTTAATGAGTACCTACTCTTGCCCAGGGAAGGACACTCTAGGTGATATAATGGTAGAGGACATAATCTCTGCTTCTCATGAATTTATAATATGATTGGGTAAAGAAAATGAACAGATTTAAAACAAAAAGCAAAAGCTCAATGGCTAAAATTGAAACACTATAGAAGATCTGAGGATAAGGAACACTATGTGAATTGCCATGGTTAGAAAATAACGTTGCATATAAGGTCAACTTAAAGAGGATGTTTGCATGGAAAGCATTATTTCAGTGGTCCCTCTTGTCCCAGGAAGCAGGGTAAGTATAAGGATAAAAAACAAAGGAAAAGCCAAGATTTGTTTTGTGGAGAAATGTAATCATAATGACTCAAGAACAGGGGTGGGGAACCTGCGGCTTTAAAGCCACATGCGGCCTTCTAGGTCCTTAAAAGCAGCCTTTTGACTGAATCCAAACTTTACAGAACAAATCCTTTTATTTTTATTAATACATTTTTGTTCATATTTTGTATTTTTATTTTATTTTTAAAATTAACATATTTAAAATACCAAAGAATAAAATAAGTTTCAATGAAATAATCCTCCAGATTGACAGGCACAATTAAAACATTAGTAAGCCACGAGGGCTGATTGACGGCTGCTACACTCATTATTTAGTTCTAACTTCCTCCACCTGGCTGGCACCACTACTGCACAAGCCTGGTTTGCAAGAGTTTATGGGGCGTCAAGTACACTAATCTATTATCAGCTTTTGAAAACAGTGCACTGTGTTTCTGTTTGAAGTGGAATTTGTGAATAGTTGCACAGCTCACCAGTATTTTTTAATTCTGTCTGCTTAACAGCCTATCATGTCAAAGAAGACCAAGAAAATGTTGAAACAAGAAAACATTTTTTAATGAGGATTGAGAATTGAAATATTTTCTTGTTCCTGCTAAAGATAAGATGATTTGCTTGCTTTGTGATACTGCAATATCAACATTAAGGAAATTCAATTCTCATCAGCATTATAACACAAGGACCACAAATATTTTAAATTAGAGGGAGAGGCATGAAAAGTTGTATTGCAGAAATCTAAAAGACAAAGAGCAAAAGCAAAGAAAATTCTTTCAAGCAGCAATAAGACCTGGAAATAATGCCACTGAAGCAACTTTATAAAGTAGCTTATACAAGGGCTATCTGGAAAGTATCCAGCCATTGTTAATATAACGAGAAAGGTTTGCACGACATCGATGTAACATGGCAGCCACGGAGAGTGGACTGGAATGTGCATGGGTGAACAATGACGAATTCACCGTACTAGTCAGTGGGGTGCCAGATGCCATTGACTGAGCATGTGTACTGTGTGGCCATGACATTCAAAATGACTGAGTGAGTAGAGCAATGAATCTGCATCAAATTTTGCACTGAGCTTGAACATTCCTCCGTGGAAACTATTCAGATGATTCAGAAGGCTTTTGGGGATGATGCAATGAGTGTAGTGCAAATAAAAGTGTGGCACAAATGCTTCAAAGATGGTTAAGAATATGTTGAAAGTGATCCATGTTCTGGAAGGCCTGCAACAAGCAGCACACCTGAGAATGTTGAATGTATACTGCAACATAGGTTAAGAGATGCTGGGAGAACTGTGTGAGGTCCCAAGGTGCTTACTTTGAAGGGGCATGAGGGGTCATTGTCCTATTGTTTCTCATATCTTCTTCAATAAATGTCTCTATTTTTCATATTACATGGCTGTATACTTTCCAGACAGACCTCATATACTTGGGAAGAAAGGGAAGCCATTCAGTGATGTAGAAATTGTGAAAGAATATATTGTTAAAGTTGTAGGATGCTTAGACCCTGATAACATTTCAAAGTACAAACAACTGCCTCTTTCAAGGAGAACCAAAACTGATCAACAGCATGAATTGCCTTCAACTTAACAGAACAACTTCATGGAATACTTCAAAAGGAAAATATGTATTATTCAATCACTTTGGATGAATCAACTGATACTATTGACTTGGCACAGATTTCATACTTCCTTTAGGTCATAACAGAAGATTTTCTTTGCTACAAAGAGTTACTTGCTTTGGGCACTCTTGTGAACTGAACACAGGGAATAGCTATCTTCAACAACCCTCATGATAAATGTGTGAAGTTGGACTGAACTGAGTAAATTTAGTGAGTGCATGTATAGACAGCGCACCTTCCATGACAGGAAAACATGAAGGGTTTATTGTCCAATTAAAAAAGTACTAACAGATTCAGATGCTCTCATTTATTTTCATTGTATCTTGCATAACCAAAACCTCTGTGCTAAAGCCACTATTTTAAGTGGTGCTTTGCAACAAGTTATAAGTATTATTAACTATATAACATGCTAAAATTGAGCAATGAGGTATTCAGTGTGGATTTGCCTTATCATTCTAAAGTGCATTGGCTATTGCACGGACAGGTGTTAGCCAAAATTTTGTCTCTGCAGGAACAGATAGTTAAATTTTATAAAGAACAGAATCAGCAATATGAATTATTAAAAGAAGATTTCTATAGGAATGCAGCATTTCTGTGTGATATCATGTCAAATCAATATGACCTTAATATTTCTTTGCAAGGTAAAACTAAGTCTATATATGATGTGTGGCAAAAAATCTAAGAATTTTGAAAAAAGCCATCTTTTTTCAAAGCATTTCTTCTTCAAAAGGAAATTTCCAGTGAACAATTTCCCATGTTAGCAAAGTCATCGATGAGCAGGATGATATATGCGAATCATTTGAAGCATACACAGCTGCTATAGACTTATTAATTGGAGAACACAATGAAAGGTTCACTGACTTTGAGAATCATAACATCATACTCAAATTAGCATTTCAGCCTCACCTAGTTGATATCATCAAGGCACCTAAAGAACTACAGATAGAATTGATAGAGCTCTCAGGAGATGACATTTTAAAGTCATTGTTTGATGCTAAGAAAGATCCAGTTGAAATGTGAAAAAATGCAGAATACCCACACATTTGGCAACATCCCCCAAAAATGCTTTCTTGTTTTTTAACCACTTATTGCTGTGAATCTACATTCTTCTACCTAACCCAAATCAAGACACCCTTAAGATCACAAATGACTGATACCCATCGAGAGGATCAACTGAAACTGTGAACCTCCATGCTGCAACCAAATATTCAAATGCTTTCCAACAACAAGCAGACAACAAAATCATTAAAAGGTTAGTTAACTTTAATATTAAAAGTAGATTTCCACATACAGCCTTAGAGATGGTCAGAGCATGCAGGAGGGGCTGGATCAATCAAACCCAGCAAGGAGCCTGCTGCTCAGATAGAAGTTTCCACTAGATAAGAGTGAGTGGATTAATAAAATGTGGTATATGTATACCGTGGAGTACTATTCAGCCATGAGAAACAATGGTGATATAGCACCTCTTGTATTATCCTGGATAGAGCTGGAACCCATTCTACTAAGTGAAGTATCCCAAGAATGGAAAAATAAGCACCACATGTACTAACCAACAAATTGGTTTTAACTGATCAACACTTAAGTGCACATATAGTAGTGACATTCACAGGTGTCGGGCAGATGGGAGAGGGCAGAGGGGATGGGTATATTCACACCTAATGGGTGCGGTGTGTACCATCTGGGGGATGGACACACTTGAAGCTCTGACTCAGGTGGGGCAAAGGCAACATATGTAACCTCAACATTTGTACCCCCGTAGTATGCTGGGGAAAAAAAGCTAAAAGCTTTTGCTGTGTTCCCAGAAACAGAAATTACACTTGGTTTCCACACAGAAATGTGAAGAAAAAACTTATGATTATTTTCAAGACCATGCAGAAAAAGGAGAAGAGGCCTTTCTGTCCTACCTTTGCCTTTACTTGTCCCGTCTTAATATCGGTTCCATTACTAGTTCCTTCACAAGGTCTTATTTATTCACACAAGCACTGGGGAATTTCTCATGTTGTGAAAAACAAAATTGCTTCATAAACAACAGGGGAAACTAGGTGCCTCTGGAGTTGGAATGCAATACTTAGTGCTGGAATTTTCTCCTGAGGAAACCTCCCAGCATGGCCATGGCACAGGCTGATTCAAGAGGCCCCTCAGGCAAAATATCAAATGCCAGCTAAATTTATATGCTTTACAGACAAACTATTTTCTTCTGTTAGAAAATACAAGTAGAAGATAGGTGGATATACGTGAGCCATGAGTCCCAGAGTTTTATTTTCTTCCATAGATGGTGCCAATGTTGAAAAATAATCCAAGGACAGGGCCTTTGGGGAGATGGACAAAGCTCAGAGAAACAAGAAATTGAAACTTTATCTTTTTCTTGACAAAGAGAAAGAAGCCCCAGATGTTTCTTCATGGCCCCTCCTATTCACCAGGTATCTCATCTGTCTTTCTTTTTACTATGTGATACCATCGGTGTTTTTTTAGTGCATCCCATCTTTCCTGCTAACTTTGGTCACATTTTAAAAGGTGGGCTCCGGAATCCTTTTGCAAGAATTGCGGCCGTGTCAGTATGTCTGCTCAGGATTGATGCACATGTGAGATTGAATGGTTAGTCTATGTAATAAGGCAACAGAAAATGTTTGTCCAATTTCCTGTCGACTGATTGTTCTTTTCCCTTCTAGGTTTTTGGAAAAAGCTAGTGCCAAAAAGTGTCTGGATGTTTTTGCTATTTTTGGTGATGTTCTAATCATTGGAAAGAGTATAAATAAAGATGACAACTATTGCCCAAGGGCAATTCCCCAATTTAAAAATATTTTTTTTCTATATTTACAATCAGAAACTACAAATACAAATGAGATTAAACCATAGTTTTATTCCATCTTGGACAATTTGGGGTGTAAACATTATTTTTGTTTTGATAAAGTTGCAAAGTACACCAAAATTTGGGGGCATTAAACCCTTTCTATAGCACAGAAATTATTTGTTTCTTGAAAATAAAATAACTCTCTTCTAAATAATCTGTGTCCAGTGCCAATTTTGAGGGTCAGCATCAATCTTTCTCCCAGTTGGATCTCTGGTAACTACTGTAGTATCTGCCATGCTAAGTGATGAATAAATGAATAAAGGAACGATTCTATGAAAGAGGTAAGCACAGCAGTAAAGAACATAAGATGGACATCCTATCCAAACTAGAAATTCAAGAAGGTTTTCTAGAGAAAGGTAATAACTGGATGTGAGGGTCCCTTCCAGTTTAAGATAAGAGTGCGTGCAAAAGCAAAAGAAGAAAAGAGTATAGCATTTGGGGCAAACTGAATGGAGTTCAGCATGGCTATTGCAGAGCATGGGGAGGAAGGATCAGATCCCTCTGTATTAGAGGGATTTAGGAGTAGCAGTCTGGTTGGAAAGGACTTTTCTTGAAGCCGTATTACATAGCAAGCACATCGTTCTGCCTCAGATTGTGTTGTTCTACTGGACTGGCATCTTAGGCAAGACTGATGATTATCAAGGTGCAAACTATTTCCCAACAACTTCTCTATTGACAAAGTCATGAGGAGGAGATATGCGGAAATGGAATGAAAGAAGATGGGGAGATTAAACTGAGAATTTTATTATGGAATAATTCAGTGATAATAGGGTTACTTTTTCCACTTTGTCTTATTTTCCCTAAATATCGGAAAAAATAGCCTTCCTCATCTGGGACTTTTTTTGAACAGAGAGAAAGAGAGCCACTCCTCCTTCATTCCTTTCTCCTTAACACCCACTCTCCCAAGATATAAATGCTAAGGTTAGTGCTCTTTAGTAACAGTAAGAGGTTCCTCTCTCCTCCTCTTATGTTGCTTCCTCCTCCTTCTCTTCCTCTCTCTACTTCAGAACAATTGTGCTCAAACAAATCAAAGCTGCCTCAGTTCATACTTTTAAGGAAACAAGCCCATGTGCCAGTGTGAATAGAGATAAGCAGAAATATTGAGAAAGGCAATCTTTTCTAAGACAGTAAGATATCGGCACCATCATCTCTCTGTTTTTTTTAATCTCTTTCAAAACCATTGCCTAGGTGATAACTCACTAAGCAGAAGACAAAACCAGCTTTTATTTCATAATATTCATTAATAATGAAATGGCTCCATACCCATGTTTGGAATTATGTTGTCCCTACTTATTTTATTAGAGATCTGACACTTCACAATTCTTGGGTTACTGGTAGTCTTGCCTTTGCTACTGCACGGTCCTACAAAGTAATAAATCGCTAAGTGCTTCAGTTTGATCCCCAATGAAATTAATTATATCCATGTCCTTCTTGACTTCCTGTGCTAAAAATCAAACAAAATAATGCAAGTTTAAAGTGATTTTTTAAGACTAATTTGTCAATTTAAATTTCCCTGAGTCATTTCCTTACACAAACCCTACAGGTGACAGAGACACATGGAGACAGGAAATTACTCTGCTATGACTGAATTCTTTCTGGTGGGACTTTCCAGATACCCAGAGCTCCAGCTTTCTCTGTTCATGTTTTGCCTCATCGTGTACCTGATAATCCTTCTGGGAAATAGCCTCCTCATTATCATCAGCATCCTGGATTCGCACCTCCACACCCCCATGTACTTCTTCCTTGGAAACCTCTCATTCTTGGATATCTGTTATACATCCTCTTTCATTCCTCCAATGCTCATCATATTTATGTCTGAAAGAAAATCCATCTCCTTCTTTGGTTGTGCTCTGCAGATGGTTGTCTCCCTTGGCTTGGGCTGTACTGAGTGTGTCCTCCTGGCTGTGATGGCCTATGACCAGTATGTGGCCCTCTGTAACCCTCTGAGGTATCCCATCATCATGAACAGGGTGCTATTATGTGCAAATGGCTGCATGGTCCTGGATCATAGGCTGTCTGAACTCTCTAGTGCAAACAATCCTGACAATGCTGTTACCTTTCTGTGGGAATGTCATTGACCATCTTACCTGTGAGTTGTTGGCTCTTCTTAAACTCATTTGTTCAGACATCACCATCAATGTGCTTATCATAACAGTGGGAAGTATCATTTTCTTAGTGATTCCTCTACTGTCAATTTTTATTTCTTATGTTTTCATTCTCTCTACCATCCTGAGACTTAATTCTGCTGAGGGGAGAAAGAAAGCCTTTTCTACCTGTTCAGCCCATCTGGCTGTAGTAATTTTATTCTATGGTACAGCCATTTTTACATACATGAAGCCCAAGTCAAAGTACACAAAAACATTTGATGAGATCATTGGGCTGTCTTATGGAGGGATAGCCCCAATGCTAAACCCCATTATCTACAGCCTGAGGAATAAGGAGATAAAAGAAGCTGTGAAGAAATTCCTCAGCAGACACCTGCACTCATGGAAAATATGAAATCCCTTAAGGCATGTGATATTTACATTTGAGTAAAAGACATGTTTTTGATATTCACAGATGAAACTGCAGAACCCAGTATGATGACAGATTTGTGTTTGTACAGCCAAATGTGAGATTCTCATTTTTACAACAGAGAATGTTCATGTAAATCTTTTCATATCAAATCTTTTCAGCAGACTTTCTAGTTATATGCAGCTCTGCTTCTTGGTCCCATAGAGATCATGATAGATGCTGTTTATGATAAATATTTCTCCCTCTCCCCCTCCCAGCCTCTCTTCTCTTCTCTTCCCTGCTTCTCTCTCTCTTTCTTCTTTCTCTGCTTTATCTTTTTTCTAAGTGTCCTCAAGGTATATACCTATTATTTTGGTCTGCACAGCATCTCTCTTCTGGTAAAAGAATGCATCTTTCACACCTAATGGGTATGGTGCACACCATCTGGGGGATGGACACGTTTGAAGCTCTGACTCGGGCCTAGCAAAGGTAACATATGTGACCTAAATATTTGTACCCCCATAATATGCTAAAATAAAAAAAATTTTTAAAAAAGAATGCATCTTTTTATCTTAAATAATCCCCTGTCTCCCATTCTCAGTCTATATTTTGCTGGGTGGGGCATGACTATCCCCCTAGCCACCGTGATTCATTCAGGGTAGCATGTGACATAAGCCATGCCAATCAGACTCAATTGTAGGAATGTCACCTAAGTATCAGAAAATAATTACTATTTCTTCAAGGGTCTCTAGACTGGTAGAATGTGTGCCTTCTTCTGGCCATCTTTGCCAATTCATGGGGAAAGGCCAACCGAGAACGAAATCACCAAAGAGGAAAGCAGAGCTAAAGGAAGGAAACAGAGCACTTGATGCTATCCTGGATGCTAATCCTGGATTAAACTGGGTCTAAAGTCATTCATGCTCGGAGTTTTCAGTTATGTGAACCAATAAAGTTTCTTTTAAAAAATAGTTTGAATTGTTTCCCATTGCTTACAACCATGTAAACTCTGACTAATCATCACCTTTTACCTCACCTCACCTCCATCTCTCCCTCACTAGCTCCTAGCTTGCTGGTTTCACAGTATCTGAACTCTTCCTAATTCTATACAGTCTGCTACTTCTTCCAGGTTCATAATCCTAATGCATGGCCTTCATCATCACTAACAATTAAAGAACTTACTTTGACTTTCCAACTAAAATGCAAACACTGTGACTTGATATTAATGTCCTTCCACAAAATGACCACCACTAAAATTCCAGTATTATCTCCTAGGACAATCTCATCCACTCTCATTGTTTCAATGTATCACCAATAAACTGGTGAATCCACATCCCAGATTTCTTTCCTGGAAATTTTACGGTAGGATCTCATCTAAATGCAATAAGTAAAACACACTTTTTTCACTCACTATGTTAAATTACACCATATTATCTTCCTGCTACTTTCCCATTATGAAAAGAAATGTTTCTTCAGGAGTTCCTCCCTGCACTTGGGATAATTTCCAAGATGCTTTAAATGACCTCCAAAGTCATCCAAAATCTAGACCCTGCATAACTCTTCAGCCTCATCCTTCACAAACTTTCACCTCTCCCTACTGTTTTTTATTCTGTGTTCAAGCAAAACTGAATTTCTTTTGATGCTTAGAAAATGCCATCTCCACCCCTCTCCCTCTCTCCCTGCTCCTCTACATATGCTATTCCTTCTTCCTCAAAAATGCTCCATTTGCTCATTTTCTTGATTTGATTGCTATTTTGATTGCTATTATCCTCCCCCCAGAATCTTACAGAGACGTCATCCCTGAACGCTAGTCTGAGTTAGGCAAACCTCCTGTGTGCTCTGATTAACAGTCTATACCTCCCTTCATATACACTTATCACACACTGTTGCAATTGCATATTTTTCTGCTCCCACAAAACTGCAAGCCCCTTAAGAATAAGCACCATAGCTATCTTGTTAATCATTGTGATTCCAGAATTGGAATCACAGCATCTGGTATATTTTTAACCACTCAGCATAAACTTATTCTATTGTTGACTTCTCTTGCAATGCCTAACTGGTTAATGGCACCACTAAAATTCTTTAAACTGACAAAACTTATAAAGTTGGCCTCCTAAATATCTCTCAGATCTATTAACTACCTCCCAGCTATTCTCAGGACCATTTTCTCATTATGTCTCAATTTAATAATTGCAAGAATCTCCTATTGGGTCCTCCTACCTTCAGTTTCACCAGTAGCACTGGCACCCCAATCCATCCTCCTCAATTTGGTCAATGTTATCTTTCTAAAACATAAATCGGACCATGGGTACCTCCAATGAGTGAAAGCTCTGTGATCTTGGGCATGTTACTTAAGTTAAGCCTCAGTTTTCTTTATCTAGGTATAAGAACAATTAGGTAATTGCAAGTAAAGAAGTGGAATTTAAAAACCCAACAAAAGATCAACTGGATAAAAATTTAATCTTACTCCTATTTTACTCCATACATAAAAAGCCTTGCTTTTGCTGTTCCCTCTGCCTAAGACACCCTTTCCTTGTCTTTGTAGGTTCCTCTCTCATTTCATTCAGGTCTTGAGAACTTACCATGCTTTATGTTTCTTCATAGTAGTCACACTTCCTTAAATTGCATTTTATATACGTTGTTTTATGAGTTTATTGCCTAACTTCTCCACAAAAGTGTAAGCTCCCTGAGGGAGGGACTTTCTCTTATTAGGCTGGTATAAAAGTAATTGTGGTTTTAGCATTGTTGACATTTGATATTGGAATACTTTCTTAAATAAATGTGGTTATGTTATACATCATTTTAGTGTGCATTTCTCGCTTTATGTTTTTTTGCTAATGACTTATTACTTGCTATTTATTTTATATTTATTTTAGACTACAGAAATGATGTTAGACAAAAAGCAAATTTGAGTGATTTTCTTATAAAGCAGCAGAGGCAACTCATAACATCAGCAACACATTTGGCCCAGGAACTGCTAACAAATGTACAGTGCAGTGGTGGTTCAAGAAGTTTTGCAAAGATGAGAGCCTTGAAGATGAGGAGTACAATGGCTGGCCATCAAAAGTTGACAACAACCAATTGAGAGCAATCATCGCTGATCTTATTACAACTACACGAGAAGTTGCCGAAGAACACGTCAACCATTCTACGGTCATTGGGCATTTGAAGCAAGTTGGAAAGTTCAAAAAGCTCAATAAGTGGGTACCTCATGAGCTGACCGAAAATCAAAAAATGCATTGTTTTGAAGTGTCGTCTTCTCTGATTGTATGCAACTACAAGGAACTATTTCTCCATCGGATTGTGAAGTGCCATGACAAGTGGATTGTATAAGACAACCTACGACAACCAGCTCAGTGGTTGGACTGAGAAGAAGCTTCACAGCACTTCCCAAAGCCAAACTTGCACCAAAAAAAGGTCATGGTCACTGTTTGGTAGTCTGCTGCCGGTCTGATCCACTACAGTTTTCTGAATCCCAGCAAAACCATTACATCTGAGAAGTATGCTCAGCAAATCAATGAGATGCATTGAAAATTGCAACACCTACAGCCGGCATTGGTCAACAGAAAGGTCCCAGTTCTTCTCCACGACAACGCCTGACCACACGTTGCACAACCAATGCTTCAAAAGTTGACCAAATTGGGCTAGGAAGTTTTGCCTCATCCGCCATATTCACCTGACCTCTCGCCAACCAACTACCACTTCTTCAAGAATCTCCACCACTTTTTGCAGGGAAGATGCTTCCACAACCAGCAGGATGCAGAAAATACTTTCTAAGAGTTCGTGGAATCCCAAAGCATGGATTTTTACACTACAGGAATAAACAAACTTATTTCTTTCTTATTGGCCAAAAGGTGTTGATTATAATGGTTCCTATTCTGATTAATAAAGATGTTCTTGAGCCTAGTTATGATGATTTAAAATTTATGGTCCAAAACCACAATTACTTTTGCATCAACTGAAATTAGTTATTGTAGCCCCAGTGCCTAGACTAATGTTAGGTAAATATTATGTATTTTATAAATATTTGTAGAATGGAGAAATACTGTACACATATTGCAGGACAGTGCTATAAATTATACACTTTGAAAGATACATAGAGATATAGATAGATAGATAGAGACATATTTACACACACATACTTTAGCATCCAAATATAAGATTCTGTTTCTTTCTGACTTGACTACTGATAGGAGCCCCAAGCAAGTAATTAAAGGACTACTCTCTATACTTTTTTAATCTACTTACCTTCCCTCCAGGTTCTGCTGATGCTTTTATTTTTACATGAGCTGTTTGTTCCATTCTGTACGTGCTGGAATTGGTTGCTCCTGGTTTTAGGGCTTTAGTTTATTTCACTTTAAATGTAGGTTTAGAATGCCTTGAAACATTCTGGCTACTTATTTCTAAGTGCTTGCTCTCTCTTGCTCTTTCTTTCTCATAATAAAGCTCTTTTTATCCCCCAAAATCTTAGTGCTTATCAGTATACTCTATCATAAATCATGGGGGGTTTTATTTGTTTTTTACAATAGAGAAGGTAATAATATAATTTACTGCTAGAAAAAATCACATTTGATTGGAGTCCAAGTTGAAAATCAGTTTCTAATTTCACACTGACATACTACTTTCTGTATTAGGTACACATCTATTTACTAATGTAATACCTGATTAAATGTAAGATACACTGTACTTGCAAAGCAAGAAGTTAAAACTATTTACCATGCTGACAAGCGGCAAGATTTTTTTCAAGGCATTCAAGCAAGACATTTAAAATGTGACATATTGGTAAGAATCCTTGACTTGTGATTACCACTATTTCTGGGGGAAAAAAAAGTTAGGAAGGTTAAACTGCATATATTAAAAATAATAGTCCAAATGTCTTAGGATTGCATAAAAACAAATAAATACTCACCATCAAATTGGTATTGACTGATTAACACTATGGTGCTCAAAGAGTGGGAGTGATCACTGGGGAATTGGGGGGTGGGGGGTAGACACAAGACTGAGCGACATGGGGGTCACTGTGGAGGGGTGGGAAATGCTTGAAAAGTAGT
>CAUYRT010088080.1:0-18348 GCA_963574885.1 Lepilemur ruficaudatus
ATCTGCACTAGAATGTTTATAGCAGCACAATTCACAATTACCCATTACATTTTCTTAATGGTATCTTTTGATGGACAGTAGTTCTTATTGTAATGCAGTTCTTAATTTAAATGTAGTGCAGTATGTTGCATTTTCCTTACAGAATTAGTGCTTTTATTGTTGAAGAAATCCTTGCTAACACCAAGATATTGAGGATTTATTCATGCTTTTTCCTGAAAACCTCATATTTTTATCATTCACATTTAGGTCTATAATCCATGTCAAATTAATTTTTATGTGTTGTTTGAGAAATGGGTCAATACTTTTTAATATAGCTATTCAAGTGATTCAGCACCATTTTGAAAATCCATCCTCTCTCCATTGCATCCATGGGTCAACTTTATCATATATCATATGATTATGAATCCTTTTTTGTATTGGTGTACTTGTTTATCTGTGTACCAATACAACACCATCTTACATATGAGCTCATTATAATAGGTCTTGTTTGATTTTTATGCTTTTCTATGTTTTCCTTAGTTATTCTTGGTCTTCTGAATTTGCATATAAATTTTAGAATCAGCTTGTTGACTTAAAAAAAAAGTATATCAGGTGGAATTTGGGTTAGGATTACATTGATCTTATATACTAATTTAAGGAGACTTGACATTTTTAGAGTATTGCTTTGGAGAACATTTTCAGGCAAAGGGTTGCAGATACTGGCAACTGAAAGAACTGGGAGTCAGCTGGAGGCCACTAAAGTGGTAAAGCCAGCGTGAGATGGAGAAGGCACCAATGGGATGAGCCGTACTTCACACCATGAAGACTCAAATTCATACATATCCTATGTTAAGGTGATTCTGCCCTTTCATTCCTTTTTTAAAGCAGTGTTCAGTAACAATTTATACAACAGAGGAACTAGCTGGGCAGGCTGCAGTTGTTTCTGAACCATAACTGACATTCATCATCTTTCTCCTTAGCTATTTCCAGATTTCTCTTAACCTCAGTCAGTACTTTTGTTGGCCTGGTGGAGAGGCCCAGACCTTCATCACTTAAAGGCCTGAGCTCCTATATAACCATAGGTTCTAGGCCATGGTCGCTGTAAATGCCCATTCATGGCTATCACTGGGCAGGGAAGCAAAATAGGCTCCTCCGTGAATCCCTCAAGTTTCAGACATGTTTCTCTCTCTCTCTCTGTTATGCAGCAGCTTTGAAGAGCATCAAATGGCCATGTGGCATTTCACAGCTTACTGTATCCCCTGATGAAAGAACCCTCACTCACTCCAGCCCGCATTCCCACCATGGAACAAGGATGTCTAGGAAAGTAGAGCCTAAACTTATGTGGATAAAAAACAAGAATTCCTCAAGTAAATCACTTGGAATAATGGTGACAGCAATGACTCTTGCTTCCATCCTACAAGCTCCAGACCTCAGAATTCTGCCAACAGCAGCACTATAATGTGCCCCAACCTTGCAAGTCACCCCTATGCCAGTGCTTTAGCTGCCCCTTAAGAGGAGGCCATGCCAACCTTCTGTAAGTCCAGCAGATGACAGATGGTGCGGTATTTGGTAGGACCAGTAGATTCCTTGGTATGAAGCAATGCTATTTAGTATCACATGATGATTAATCAGATGTTCTCTGAATCTTTGGACTAACCTGGCCACAGCTTTGTGGGTAGAGAAAGCAAACTATACCTAGAATACATATCAATCCCAGTAAAAACAAGTTACTGCCCTCTCCAAGGCAGAAAGAGTCAGATGTACTCCACCTGCTATCAAGGAGCTGAATGGGCTCTTCAAGAGATTGTGCTTTACGGAGGACTAAGTGTTATATTTTTCTGCCATTGGGTTGGATATTCAGTGATCAGTCTTGGTAAGAGGGAATATACTGTTAGGTTTGTGCATAGCCTCCATCCTGGCCACCACAGCTATTCCATGCACGTGATCATTGTGCAAACACTAGGATTATGAGGAGGGAAACTACCTAATCTCCACCAGATGGGTCAGGTTATCCATCGGATTTCTCCCAGCCTCTGCTGCAGCTGGTATTCTTGGGTGGATACTGATATGAGACACAAAGAAGCACATAATTTTCTGACAGCTTCCTCTAGCACTTCCTTGAGAAGAACTCTTTTTAGGAAATGGTAGTTCTCGTTCTTGACAAGGTAAATGATGTGTGACTCTTGGAGCAGAAGGCATTTTCGTTAGAAGAAAGTGGAGAGAAGCAAGGAGACCAAAGTGGATAGCTTCTGATCCACCAGAGAAGGGCAGAGGACCTCTGAGTTTGAAGAATTCTGTGGTAGAAAGGATGAAATGTTAGAAAAAAGCATAATGCTTCTTTGACAACTTAGACCAGAGGTGGGCCTAGACACGAGAAAACTAAAGCATACTTATCCCATATTTATCATCCTAATATGAAGTCATTTAAGTAGTGTGAATAGTACAATAATTTTCTGCATTAAATCAACACCTAAATCACTTTGTCCTTTGTTATGAAATGTTCTTTTGGATGCATTTCTGCATGTGTTTACTTCAGTGGCACTGAGAAAAATTGCAAATTTTGGAGCCAAACCAACCAGGTTCAGATTTCATCTCCATAAATTTCCAGGGTTATTTAAATTATCTAAGGCACCTATTTACAGAGCCAGTCACAAAGCAGGACTTGCTAAATGCTAATAGATATTATTATCAGCATTATTTATCACATCCCTGAAGACATTTAATAAACAATTAATTAATTCCAGAATTGCCACCATACACTCTAGACAAAAACATCCTTCAACCTTTAAAAGAGAAATTTTATTATATTTTTAAAGTATAGATTAAATGTCAGTATTTACATGTCTTGTACTGACATTTCCAAAGGAGGCATATTTGGCCTGAAGGTTCCCAGAAAACAAGACCTTTACATTATTTGTTTTATAGTTTTCTGTTCCTCTGGTTAAATCAGGTGTGTATCAGTTGCTGCTACTTCCTCAAGGGTTTACTCATCAGGCCAGCTAGATAAAGCTCAACACTTTTTTGTTTTCCATTTTCTCTCTATCTTTTCAAAATTTTATTTATTTATTTATTTTATTTCAGCATATTATGGGGATACAAATGTTTAGGTTACATATATTGCCCTTGCTCCCCCTCCCCCTGAATCAGAGCTTCAAGCATGTCCCTCCCCCTTTCAGAACTCTTGCTACTAGTTCAGAAGAATTTATGTGGAATAGAAATATTAAAAAAGAAATTTGGTCATCCTCCATCTAAAGACACCACAAGAAATAAGATGGAAGTCAAAATAACATTGTGGCAGATAGCAAAGACTTACCAGAAATGTCAACATTAAGATGTATCCTATTAAAATTGTTGAATGTGTAATTATAAAGAGAGTATTCTTTGAATATCCAGACAAAAATGATGAGTCACTTGTAAGCAAAAGAAAAACTTTCTTATTAGTTTATTTTAATAACAAAACTCTTCACCAGAAAAAAGATATTCAAGAGACATCAGAGGGAAAAGTATGACTCAAAGACATTTTATGCACTTGAGCTGTCTAGTCTAAAGGCTATTGATAATTTTGAATATAAAGAAAATTAGGGAAAATTGTATTCATGAGACTTTCTGAAGAATTTAGTACAGCATAATTTTCATCCATCCAATGATAGGAGAAACTCATTAAAGGGATGATGATGAATGATGAATATATTTAATGGTATAATTTTCACTTTAAAAGGACTGCAATAGAGGTAGCAGAATGCTCTGTAAATGTTAAATGTCTGAAAACAGAAATGACAACTAACAAGAATGGCATGAAAAATGGAGAAAGGTGCAATGTTTAAAGCCAGAGTATTTTGTTTAAAGCTGACAAATTAAGTAGTAGAAGGTCAACCATTTAAGAGCACAAAGGTAAACACAAAGATAATGTTGAATAAGCTTGAAGGGTAGAAGAGATGGAAGAGGGGAAAAAGAAATTACATACTACATCATTTTATACTTCATATGAAAGTAAAACTATCAAGTTAAATCCTGCTATATAAATACAAATTAATTATCAGAAAAGCCATAAAAAGAGAAAGAAAATAGTTCATAGTGAAAAAGATAAATAAATAAAACATTATGTAAAATGAAGAAGAGAAACCAAACTTACTACCATACTCATGAATATTATTGGGCTTAATTCACTTAGAAGAAAAATATTTTAAGTTTTCTTTCAATGCAAAAGCCAATAAGGTATATATATAAACTGATTTAGAAAGATTGAAAAATAAAAAAATAGGCAAAGCATACCAAAGGCAGATTAAAAGAAAGCAAGGGATTTTCAATTTTTTACAGGATAATGAAAGCCACCACAATTTCAGTGTTTTCACTGCCCAAATACTTGGAAAATAAACAAATTTGTGAGACAGTCAGAGGGATACTTATAGCAAACCAAACAAGAAACAATAAAGTAAAATAAATATTACTCACATATCATCCCTAGAATATAACTAGGGGACATAGATGACCAGAATGTCCAATATTCATGGAAATGGGGCAATAAATAGCCAGGACCAGAAAAGTTGTCTCTTGAACCCACTCCAGATCTGAAAGTCACGTGGGGACTGTACAGAGGACACTATGCCTGGGACCCAAGTTGATGAAAAACAGATATCAGCTGACCCCACTCTAATACTGAACATGAGCTTTAAACCTTGTGGATCAGAATACAGCTACAGGGAGTCAAAACAAAGGAGCTTGGAAATGAATGAGACCAAAAGTGACAATCCTGGGAAGTCATCACCTATGGAGAAGGAAATGCTTTAGGGAGGGAGATGTCCTTGGGAGACTGCATCATGATGAGAAAGATGGATGCAATTAAGAAAGGGCTACACTATATATTAAGCCCAAGTCTGAGCGACGTGGTGGGCACTGTGGAGCGGTGGGACATGCTTGAAAAGTAGTTGGGGACCAGAATTAGGGGTCTCAATAGGGGAAAGGAATTCCTCTAAAATTGATTTATGTGATTAACTATACACCTCGGTAAATTCACTGAAAATCATTTAATTGTACACTTAAAATGGAGTAAACACATGATATGTAAAGTATACTTCAATAAAGGGAAAAAAAGAAATAAAATCTAGATGGGAAAAAAAAAGAAAGGGATACATTAAAACAAAGTATATGTGAAAAAATTAGAAGAAAAAAGTGCTGTTTATTTTAGACATTTATCTCACTGTATTAGTAGTAGGTGGTGCAAACTTATACCAAGCAAAAACAAAAATAATGGGGAGTTTGTTATTTTGATGCCAGGTAAAATTTAGACTAAATTAGACTCAAAGTACTAAATGAGAAACAAAGGAACACTTTATAATGCTAAAGTTCACTACTCATAAAAATTATATAGCAATTTTGGATGCCTATATTTCAAATAGCACAGAATAACCATAATAAAGCAGAAACATCAATACACTAATCATAGAAGATTTTAACACATACTTTTCAATATAAAGAGAAACTAGGTGGATAGAAAAATAAATTAGAATATGAAAGACTTAAATAATTTTAATAATATTTATCTTATGGTTATGTATCAAATTTTGTTTTCCCCAAATTAGGAAATGATGCTCCTTTTTATGAATATTCACAAAGTTGAGCATGTATATGGACATGAAGAGAGACAAAAATTCAAAAATTAGAAAAAATACATTTTTAAGCTCTGATCACAATTTAACAAAATCAATAATTATTGACAAAATCAAAAATAATCAAACCATATATTTCTGGATTATGCAGTGTACTCTGAGTATATTTTATTTCAAAAAATGTTTTTAAAAAAACTTTGAAAAATGATAATAAGTGCAATTGAAAGGGACAAAGGTGATAGTTTGAAGGGACTTTCACCGGTAAAGTTTGGGAGAATTTGATTCTTTTGTTTTATTTATTTATTTTTTTGAGACAGAGTTTTGCTCTGCTGCCCTAGGTAGAGTGCAGTGGCGTCATCATAGCTCACCACAACCTCAAACTCCTGGGCTCAAGTGATCCTCCTACTTCAGCCTCCCAAGTATCTGGGACTACAGGAGTGTGCCACCACACTGGGCTAATTTTTTTTTTCCTGTTTTTAATAGAAACGAGGTCTCTCTCTTGCTCAGGCTGGTCTAGATAGAACTGCTGAGCTCAAGCAATCCTCTCACCTCAGCCTCCCAGAGTGCTAGGATTACAGTCATGAGCCACCATGCCCAGCCCTGAGAATTTGATAATTTTAAAAATAATCATAATTATGGACTTCCATTTCCAACCATGGCAAGTAACTGGTTCTGAACTTGCCCTTCCGATGTAAGCAAGAATAATACTGGATAGAATTTATGAAATGACTATTGTTAGATATTGGAAAACAGGCAGCACAGGACTATTATACTCAAGGAAGTCTAACAGGTGAAGTGATCCCATGACTGGCCTGGCTTTCCACTGGAGGGATGGCAGAAGGAGAAGGAACCAACAGTAATTATAAACCTTAGTTTGTAGTTATGAGCTAATATGGTGTATTTAGGCTTATAATTGTTGGGTATCCCATATGCCTTTGAATATGCATGCTGAAGGCAGAGTGTGCTAGCATCTCTTAGTCACTGCATGCCCTATTGAAGGTTTAACAGGGTGAAAAGAGACTAAATAACTTTTTGCTCCATCTTGATTTCAGCATTCTTACCTACGACCTCTAGCACAAGTGTCTTGAGCAAAATGACTTGAACAACACAGGATTGCTCTCAGACCCAAAAGCACCTGGGGAAGCAATGTCTATCCACTTCACACTGGGATCCCTAGGAAGCACAGCCCTTGATGTCAGGGTGTCTTTTCACCATTCTGTTCTCACAAAGAATCCATGTGTGGATCATTGCTCTCCCCTCTCCTCCTCCTACTTCCCCACCAAGGGTTAAGAGATCCTTCTCATAACTCCAATGTACTTCTTCACAAAAATCTTATTCTTGCTTCCTAAGAGAATGTGTTGTCATAAGAGTTAAGAAAATAATATTTTTATGGAGGGAGTAGTGAGGAAGCCAAATATTTCTAAGAGATTAGATAAGATAGGGCAGAAATGTGTTCTTAATATTTAATCACGTAGTGCATAGCCAGTCATATCCTTGGTAAGAGCAGTTTCAGGGAAGTTTCAGGAAGAGAAGATAGATTGGAGTGGGTTGAGGAGTGAGTAGAAGGCAAAGAAATAAGTTTTGGAACTTATTAATTAAGTATTGGAACACAATTGAAATATGAATATGGGGACAAGGGACTATTTTATTTATATGCAAAAATAATTTTGTACTTTTAGATATTTATATATCAATAAAATAAAAACAGAGGAGTCGGCAAATGCATGAGAAACTAGAAGTCCATCAATATCAATACAATGTTATTTACCTACTTCAAATTATCTTCCTAGACTCATGGAGCAGGAACAGATTGATGGAATTTGAATAAGGTTCTTCTGACATTTAGTAAGTTCTTTAACATGCTTTATTTGGGATGTATCAACTCATGAAAGAAATACCCTTCAGGTCTGCATGCTTGTAGAAGGTATTTTTAAAGGTGTCTACCAAAAATCAGATACTTTGATTGGACCATTCACACACAGTGGTATACCATCAGCAGCTATGCTTTTGCTGCAATGCCCTTTCCCTCTGCAACAGGTGACTGGCTCTAGACTAATCAGATCGGCTCTCCTGGAGACTTGGAATAGGAATTCAGAACAATACTGTACAGGTTGGCCTTTAAAAGAAGAAATGTAACTTAGGATTTGTGGACTAATAAGAAGAGACATCTGCAGAGAGAAAAGAGTTAAGCAGATTCATGGGAGGCAGGGTCTAATGATTATGAAAGGGCATGAACTCATCTATTTTTCTCATTGTGCACTTGGCATCTGGTGCTGTACTTAGACTATAGTAAATACTTATTAAAGTATTTTTAAGTATTAAAATACTTATTTTTTGAATGAATGAATTTTCAGGTTTATGTACTGGTAAACTAAGTATAGTTTCATATAATGTTGGTCATTATCCCTTTGTTTTAAGGTGTTAGTTATCCAAAGATTCAAATATTGATTTAACTTTATCAGAGCTGAAAAATCTCCAAAGTTAAATATTAAAGGAGAGAAAAAAGATGTATCTATGACTTTTCTTAATTTGAACAAAATCACCATGTCATTTCCTGGTATTGTTTCATTTTCAATCTCATTTTAATTGATTTAATCAAAAGCCTAAGATCGCTTTGATTTTATTTTGAGAGAAACATATTACTATAAGAATCCCATAAAGTTCACCCAAGAATTTTATTTTCCAGTTAGGATTTTTTCTTATAATGTACTAGTTAATTAGAAAGGCCTGTTTTCCTTTGAATTTGGCATCATGAAAATGATGTCAAGAACATTCCTGCTCATAGAAATCTTAGGACTTCAGACAACCCCACTTCTGGATTTTCAAAAGCATTTTATTTCAAATTACTGTGATGCAGCACATTCATTTCTATCTAAAGGCTTTAAAAAATTAGAACCAGAAGAAGCTGATCAGAGACAGTTTGGCTTGATGAAATGCTCTTCTGTAACCACTAAGAGAGGAAGCCAATATTAAAGGTTAAATTCTGTTGCTAGGCAACCCAGAAATATCCAGTATACCTCAAGACTTTCCTCCACTCAAAAACAAGTTGTAGAGAACTACATCAATCAATTCAACAATCAAATGCCATTTCTCTGAAAGAGGGCTCATCCTTCCACTGGCATCCTGCCTAAGTATGGTTATAATGGTACATCCGTAGTTTTTGTATCATCTCTATGGTGCACATGTGGCCACAATACGAACAGTACTTTTTTATTTAATTATTTTTGGATCAGAGACTCATTAATTCTGTCCATTAAATGGACCCATACTTGGCCATATGCCATGTCAGGCACTACAAATATGACAATAAATGAAGAAGTCTCAGGAAGCTTAACCCACAAGGAACTCACATTCTAATGTCGGAGATAAAAAGGTAAACAAAGAATTTCAAAGATAATAAAAGAGGCAAAACACAAATGTATACAGTGTATAGTGGGAATACTGAAGAAGGAATAATTTACTCTTCTGAAGGACTCAATGTCCGAGATGAGTTTAGAAGTAACAACAACAACAAAAAAATTCCAGGCAGAATAGGAGATAGACATTCCGGGCAGAGTAACCTCTATGTATTTGTAGTCATAGATCTACTATACAACATGATATTTTTGGAAAGTCATAGACAGTTCAGTATAATCTAGCATAAAGTTAAGAGGAGGAAGAATAAAAGATAAGCCTGAACGTGTAGACAAATTCCAGATGTTGAAAGCCTCCTGTCCCAGGAACATTTCTATTCTTTTTATGGGTCTAAGATATTTTATCTTTGGAGTTAGGGGGTCAGTGAGGGTTTTAATAGGGAACAGATTTAACGATATTTTCTTTATTAAACACCTTATTGGGCAGTGGCATTGAGACTGACTGTGCTGATTGTCTCCAGAGGCACTTCTCTGGTCACCCTGGCCAGCACTGTGTCTGTGAGTGAGATCTTCCCAAGGGTGCAGGACATCCAAGAGGAAATCTGAAAAGTTGTGCAGTTTAGAGCAAATAGCTTGAGAGATTTTAATTCTACTGCAAAGGGCCCATCAGAGTACTGGGGCGGGGGGAGGCATTCCAAAGAGGTGTTTGAAAACTCAGGAACATTTTGCTACAGTAAAAACACATCCAACCTCTTTGAAGCCCACGTTTCCTGCTGAACAGTGTCACAGAATTCATGAGTTCTGGAAGTCTGTGTTGCAGCTCTTGATTTTCCCAGTATTTGTTGTGTATTTGGAAACAGAAACATTAGTGACTGGAGATGCAATTACAGAAATTCTTGTCATTGAGCCCAGGTCAGGAGAAAGAATTTCATCTGGACGTGAAAGATTCTCTCAGTGGTTTCACTTCTTGCTAGTGACCTGTCAAGGCTGTGCCTCCACAGTGTGCCTGATAGGGACCACTCTCAGACCCTCCACTGCGCCACTTTTATCAATTAGTGTGATCTGATTTCCGCCTTCTCAGCCTGAAAAATGACTGCCCGAGGAAGTGCTAAGATGGCGGGAAGTATGTGAAGAAAATAGAGAACGTGTTCTGTGATCTCTCAGTCAGGGGCTTTGTGTTGAAAAATGAGAGGCTCTCCCTGCTCCCAACATTGCTGACCTCAGTGGTAGCCAAGGAAGGATGAACCTCAGGTTCTTCTCCCAGTAGTTAGTATGCCCAGCTGCTAAATACTACATTTTATTTTCAGAACCAGTTGTATGATGTATCAGAATTGAAACACTTTGGGGTTGGGAGGGTAGGTAAAAATCTAGCTTTTACATGAAAAGAATTTTATTTCAGTGAATTTGCTCTGTAATTCAGTGTATTTCAGCTCTGTCAAAAAGTGTTAATGTCAATATCTTGGTAAAGTCTTTTTCTTGTTCACCCTGACTACTGTTGTACTGATTGGGAAGTTTGTCTCATTTGTAAGTCTGCCAGATGTGATGCTTATATTTTCTATATCCAAGTTAGCCATTCATACCCAGGTGTAGCCTGAATGCAATATAAATAGAGGTAATTAAAAATCATGGTCATCAATCAAAGAAAACTTATTTGATATTTTCCTTCCTTATTTTAAGCCTTGTGAGTAAATCAGATATTGAACTTTTCTTTTTTTCTTTTCTTCTTCTTCTTCTTTATTTTTTTTTTGCTAAGAAACTTATAGCCCTGGGTTCTCTCTCACTGCCATCAAAATACAAAAAGTTAAACTGCAAAGTCAAGTTTAATAGATTATTTTGGAAAGTTTTTGTATTAAGGGATTTAGTAACATCTTATCATTTGGTTCTCCCAGGCAGGGAACAGGGCTTAGTGTTTTAAAACACTTCCACTTTTCTGTACTTTAACATTCTACTATTGTAGAAATTAAAAATCATCTTCACACATGTCTTGAGCGAGCACTTCATGTGATACATTCCTGAACTATAAAAATACTTTTTCCCAGCAGCCAGCTATACTATTTGGTCTGGGAGTGTAAAGCCATCCACATTAGTTAATTAGCAAAGCCCTTACTGGTATGTTCTTAGAAAAAAATACTGTGCTTTTTCTGGAGGAAAAATAAAACCTCAGATTTTTTTAAAAATCAGCTTGATTGGTAATGTTCTTTAGAGTAAGAAATTTCAGATTGTTGATGGTTACTCCAACAGTCAGGTTTTAAATTTATAGTTTGGGATGTCATCTAAATCTTGTTGACACTTCCTTCTCCTCCCCATTTTCAGATAGTACTAAAAATATTTCTGAAGTAACTTTTGCTGTTGAATTGGAATTATTACAATGATGACTTAATCCACAGTTATTTGGTACCCACTGAAAGGAAGGTGCTAGTGTTTCTAGAATAATATGAAGCATTTAGAAGTAGCGTGCTTTCTTGCCTAAAAACTAATTTGGACTTTCTGTTTGTATGATAGGAAGTTTGGCATTGCCTTCACAGATTTTTAGGCCAAGTTAAAAGCTGACTACATTTTCCATCATGAGGAAAGAAGTAGAAATGAAGAATGAGTTTCTGTGCATTGTTGGATTTTAGAACAATTTTCTTGACGGCTCTTTCTGTGGAGAGTTTGTAGAAAAAAGAAGATATTAAGTTCTTAAAAGTACCCAGGATGGTCACTTAAAATGTACAGTAATATTACAGCCTAGCACAAAAGGCTTCTCAATTACATGATCAGACATAGACAGTAAATTTTATAATAATTGTCTTTGCCTCCTTAAGTATCTATCCTGCTTGAGAATATTAAAGTTCTTGTCAGAAGTTGTGGGTTTCAGTTTTAACAAATACAATAGCGAAGGAGAACATTCAGGTCTTATAATTCTGTTTGAAGATTTAGAAGTGTCATTCAGTCATGTTTGTTGCTGGCTTGTTGTAGCAATAAATTTTTTTTGATCTTTTGTAAAAAATTTTATTGGGTTATATTAAAATAATACTTATTGGGATAATATCTTTTCTTTCTTTTCCTCTTTTCTTACTGATCAAACTAGAACCTCCAACATTTAAAAAGGTGGTAACCGAGGACATTATTGTTTCTTCTCCAATATGAAGGGAAAGCTATCAATATTTCATCATTAAGTATAATGTGTCCTACACTTTTTGTAGATACATATTATTCAATTAAGAAAACTTTCTACTTTTAGTAGTTTTCTGAGCCATATTTTGAAATCAATATTATTGTTTAAAGAGTTAATATTCTGAAAGAAATAAAATAAATGAACAGATTTTCTGTGATCATAAATTGGAAGACTCCAAGCTATTTTGTAGATATAAACAAAGTGATTCTAAAGTTTATATGGAAAGACAAGAATAACCAACACAATATTGAGAAAAAGAACGAAGTTGAAGGACTGACACTATTTGATTTCAAGACTTACTATTAAACTACAGAATGAACACAGCATGGTAAAGACAAAAAAATAGACAGTAGATCAATTGACTAGAATAGAGAGCTTAAAAGAGACCAAAACAAACACAATTAACTAATCTCTAACAAAGGAATAAAAACAATTCAATGGAGAAAGACTTTTCAACAAATGGACATACATTTTTTAAAAAATAATCTAGACTCAGTTTACATATTTCATAAGACTCCTGGAATTTATAAATAAATTCAGCAAAGCCTCAGGTTACAAAATCAATGTACACAAATTAGTAGCATTCCTACACACCAATAACAGTCATGATGAGAGTTAAATTAAAGACTTAATACAATTCACAATAGCTACAAAGAATATAAAATACCTAGGAATATACTTAACCAAAGAGGTGAAAGATCTCTACAAAGAGAACTACAGAACACTGAGGAAAGAAATTGCAGATGACAGAAACAAATGGGAAAACATATCATGCTCATGGATTGGCATAATCAACATTGTTAAAATGTCCATAATACCCAAAGTTATTTACAGATTCAATAAAATTCCCATCAAAATATCAATGTCATATTTAACAGACCTAGAAAAAATAATTCTATGCTTCATTTGGAAGCAGAAAAGAGCCCGAATAGCCAAAGCAATCTTAAACAAAAAGAATAAATCTGGAGACATCACATTACCAGACTTCAAAATATACTAAAAGGCTATAGAACCAAAACAGCATGGTATTGGTACAAAAGTAGAAGTATAGACCAATGGAACAGAACAGAGGACCCAGATATAAAACCATTCACATACAGCCAGCTGATCTTTCACAAAGTGGACAACAATATATACTGGGGAAAGAAGCCCTATTTAATAAATGGTACTAGGAAAATCGGATAACTATGTGCAGAAGAATGAAACAGGATCCATATCTCTCACCACTCACAAAAATTAATTCAACATGAATAAAAGACTTAAATGTAAGGCATGAAAGCATAAGAATTCTAGAAGAAAATGTAGGAAAAAACTCTACTAGATATCAGCCTAGGCAAAGAATTCATGAAGAAGACCCCAATGGCAATTACAGCAACAACAAAAATAAATAAATGAGACTTGATTAAATTAAAAAGCTTCAACACAGTTAAGGAAATAATCAAGAGAGCAAATAGACAATCTATAGAATGGAAGAAGATATTCACAAGCTATACATCTGATAAAGGGCTAATAACCAAAATCTACAAAGAACTCAAGCAAATCAGCAAGAAAAAAACAAAACAATCCCATTAAAAAGTGGTCAAAAGACATGATCAGAAACTTTTCAAAAGAAGACAGACAAATGGCCCATAAACATATGAAAAAATGCTCAATGTCACTAAACATTAGGGAAATGCAAATTAAAACTACAATGAGATATCACCTTACTCCTATTAGAATGGCTTATATTAAAAAGTCCAAAAACAATAGATGCTGGCATGGATGCAGCAACAAAGGAATGCTTAGACACTGTTGGTAGGACTGCAAATTAGTGCAGCCTCTATGGAAAACAATATAGAGACTCCTCAAAGAATTATAAGCAGACCTACCATTTGAACCATCAATCCCACTACTGGGTATCTACCTAAAGAAAAAGAAGTCAATCCTGGAATGATGTGAGCAACAAAATTAAGTGGTATTAGATTATAATTCAAAGTATAAAATAAATACCCATGCGTCAATCCTGATATAAATGATTGAGCAAATTAATAATGCAGATAAGAGACAAATATCCCATGCTTAAGAATTCCAAATAGTTTATGCAGATACTCTGCTCTTAAGGAGTTAGAGTATAGCTCCTTACTCTCTAAGTGTACATTGCTATGTTGATTTCCTTCCAAAGAGTACAGTATGGAAAGGCAAGAAAAAGATTAACTCTATAGGGGAGAAAAATGACAAAAACTACCTCAACCAAGTGATCAAAGTTCACATCAACAAGGACAATAGACAGTATGTACCATTATATGACATGATGAAAATGGCACTTTTGTGGACTTAACCCCAGGTATCCCTGGTCTTATCATGAGAAAACACTAGACAAATCCCACTTAAGGGATAGTCTACTCCTCAAAAGTGGGTTACCAAAGGGGACATAAACCTTTCTGGTGTGTCTCATTCTTTCTTATACTACCATACTTCCTACAAGGGACCATTTGTCTTCTAACTGGAAAACTCTTTTAGTATCTTTTACTATTTTTCTTTTAGTGTCATTTTGCTGACAATGAATATTTTGATTTTTGCTTTGTGAAAAAAAAACCTTTACTTTTCCTTCATTTCTGAAGGATCATTTTGCTAGGCAGTTATTTTCTTTTTGCCTTCTGGCTGCTGTCATCTTGAGAATTTTTGAAAATAATGTGACTTTTCCTCTAGCTACTCTTATGATTTTCTCATTTGTTCCCAGCAATTTTACTATACATGACCAAATGCAGGTTTTTTTGTATTTATCCTTCCTTAGGTTTATATCATTGTTTATATCTGTAGTTTGCTCTTTTATATTACTTCTGAAAATTCTCAGCCATTAGGTTTTCTAGTATTATTTCTGTTCTATTCTCTCTTCCTTCTTCTTCTGGAATTTGAATTACATATATGTTAAATATGTTCATCGCTTCCCATGTATCTATGTGTTCTTTTAAGTATTTCCCATCATTTTTTCCTTTTAATTTTAGTTGACCTATATTCCTATTTACTGTCATCACTCCTGCTGTCTCTAATCTGTTTCAAAACTCATATATGGAGTTATTTTATTTTTTAATTATTGAATTTTTATTTGATTATTTTCATAAATTCTTGTTTCCCAGTGAGATATTCTATATTTTATTTACTTTCTTTTTAAAAAGGATTTTAATCAAGTATCTTTTTCCATTGTCTGTTCCTGTCTCTTTACTTTTTATTAATTGATCCTGTTTTCCTCATGTGCCTACGAAATATGTATTTTATTCCAGGCTCCGTATCTGAAAAATTGTTGAGGCTCTTACTGATGCTATTTTCTTCCAGAGAGGGTATAATTTCCTTGTGGTAGGTAGAAAGTGCAGGCAGATCAACTTAATGCATTCAAGGCCAACCTATTTCCAGTTTGACATAATTCGAAGGACATACCATGTCTGGTGTCTCAACTAAATCTGGAAGGGTTATTAGATTTCCTCCTCTTCAATGTGTATTCATTTCAGTTTTTGTTTTCCCATTATTTTGAGATTAATGAAAACTCTACTTAGGTTTTTAGCTCTTTTAATACCTACACAATGATTTGTGTTTGTAGGAGTCTCACATTTCATATACTTTAGCCTAGAAGTCAGCAAATGCCTTAAGAAAAAAATTGTACAGAATGCTAGGTTGAGTTATCTGAGGTTTTCTTTACTCTAGAATCTTGGCCTTCTAAGTTATGACTATCTTGATAATTCTGAAGTTCAATTTTTGTCTCTCTAGCACAGTGAGACTGGTCCAAACTCTAGGCTGCCATTTTGTGTTCAGTCTCCATGGCCTGCAGTGTGAAATAGTAAATGCCCTGAGGAGAAAATGGCTGCAAATATCTGGCCCAATTGGCTGAGTTTTCCTTCTTTTTGGGATATTGACCTCTCATGACCTGGTCATTTTGATTTCTCACTTATTGTTTAAAACAGCCATTCTTTTGAATTTTATCTAGCTTTCATAGTTTCTTCTACTGGGAGATTTAATCTATCAGCTTTTCCATCATAATCAGAAGGAGAACTTGATAATATTTAACAGATAGGCAGATATATTAATTATTCACACAAAAATCTATCAGATTAAATAAAAATAAACACTAATTATCCCAAATTGTTTCTGTGAGTGAGTGATATTAAAGTTAATTAGGAGGGTGGGTCTGAATCAAGGCATCTTATGAGTTTGTAGAGAAGAGATCAGCAAGGGCTTCTTTTTGTCTGCATACTTGACTAGAGCTATTCCTAAGACGTTTTACTCACATTTCTGACAAGTTGATGCTGTCTGTTAGAGACCTCCATGCCTTATTAATTGAATGTCTGCAAAGGGCTTCTTGAATATCCTCAGAACATGGCAGCTGGCTCCCCACCAAAGTAAGTGATCCTAGAAGCAACGTGGAAGCTACGACGTGTGTTATGACTTAGCCTCAGAAGTCAAGCAATGCCATTTCTGCAATACCCTATGGGGTTGATTACATAGGTCAGCCCTACTCAGGGTGGGAGTGTACTACACGGGGTGTAAACACCAGAAGGCAAGAGTCGTTAGTGACCATCTTGGAGGTTGTTGGCCATAGCAGCAGAAGAGGACTCATGAAAAGACAGACAGAAGACAGAGTCAGAAATGTAGGGGATAAATAAGAGAGATTGGTGCCTCAGAAGTGAAAGGAGGGCTTTTAAAAAGGGGGAAAGAAAGCACTAGAGTTATAAGAAGAAAATGTACAAATAAGATAAAAACTGAGAAGTATACATTGGATTAGAAATGGAAGTAGTCAATAGTGCATTTGGGCAGCATAATTTCAGGGATGTGGTAGAGAAAGAAGACAGATTCATATATTTATTCAACCATCATTTGTTGAGAACTTAGGACAGTATCCAGCAATAGAAGATAGTTAATAAAAACATATGTTGAGTGAATAAATTAATGAAATCTCAAGGAATTCATAGGACAGGAGTATTTAAAATTGGAATACCTGATTATCAAGCTCAAATATTATATGTCTTAAGTAATTGTACCATGATTTGGCACCTGAGAGGGGCTGGATTCTAGAATTAAACCTGCTTCATTTGCAGGTGCTGATGAATTCCATGCTGTGATGAGTGCAAAAAATTAAATAGAAGCAATAGAAAATAATAGGTGATGATTCTATTGAATATCTTATATAGAGAGAAGAATGAGAAGTTTTATTTTTTTTGAGAAGTTTTATTAATAATAGGCTGTACTAACATGAAATGGAGCTCAAAAAATCAAAACCTAAATGATACTTAGCATTACCAACAACAATTTTGGCTCAAGAAGTTCTAACATGTGTTAGCAAGAGTCCAACCACCAAACTGGAATACTAGGGTAGATCTAATGATAGGGATTGTAAGAGAAAAATGTATTAGGGGCAAAGAAGAATAAAAGCTAGACAGAATGGTAACAAGCATAAATAAGTCCAAAATCCAGGCATAGGCTAAAAAGACAAAGCCTATTCATTAAAATTATTTTAGTCATATTAGAGTTGAACTCCCAAAATAATACTATGAGTGAGAAGCCTTGGTCAAGAGACACTTTATCCTTAAGACTTGCAGGCTTATAGGAACTTTTCAAGTTGCTGTAGCTGGAAATCCTTTCACAGGAAGGATCATTAATTTTATCTCAGTATTAAGTCTTTAAAACTTCACTTAATCAGGAGGTGTTTTTATTTATTTATTTATTTTTTTTGAGACAGAGTCTCACTCCCTTGCCCGGGCTAGAGTGAGTGCCGTGGAGTCAGCCTAGCTCACAGCAATCTCAAACTCCTGGGCTCAAGCAATCCTTCTGCCTCAGCCTCCCGAGTAGCTGGGACTACGGGCATATGCCACCATGCCCTGCTAATTTTTTCTATATATTTGTAGTTCGCCAATTAATTTCTTTTTATTTTTGTTAGTAGAGACGGGGGTATGCCTGTTGCTCAGGCTGGTTTTGAACTCCTGACCTTCAGCGATCCTCCC
This sequence comes from Lepilemur ruficaudatus, assembly GCA_963574885.1. Taxonomy (NCBI): domain Eukaryota; kingdom Metazoa; phylum Chordata; class Mammalia; order Primates; family Lepilemuridae; genus Lepilemur; species Lepilemur ruficaudatus. The sequence continues at coordinate 18,065 of CAUYRT010088080.1, forward strand.
GCCTCAGCCTCCCAGAGTGCTAGGATTATAGCGTGAGCCACCGCGCCCGGCTGAGGGATTTTCTATCTGTCTATATCAGGGGGAAAGAACGATGTCTTATTTATACTGATAGTCTCAATGTTGGGCACAAGTAGGCACTTAACACGCTGGCCCAGTTATCCCAATGTTTCATTTTTCCATAGCATTTATCATTATCTGATGTTATCTCATATATTCAACTGCTTATTTATCAGCTACTTTCTTCCACTACAAATGTATCCTAGGGATTTGTCCACCTTGTTCCC
>CAUYRT010088082.1:0-62902 GCA_963574885.1 Lepilemur ruficaudatus
TTAGCTATTCAGGGTCTTTTCTGGTTCCATAGAAGCATTGAACTATTTTTTCTAGGTCTGTGAAAAATAACATTGGTATTTTAATGGGTATTGCTTTGAATCTGTAAATCACTTTGGGTAGTATAGACATTTTAACAATGTTGATTCTGCCAATCCATGAGCATGATATATTTTTCCATCTGTTAACGTCCTCTGCAATTTCTTTCCTACTGTTTTGTAGTTCTAGCAATAGAGGTCTTTCACCTCCTTAGTTAAATATATTCCTAGGTATTTTATTTTCTTTGTTGCTATGGTGAAAGGTATTCTGTCTTTGATTTGGTTCTCAGCTTGACTATTATTGGTATGTAAGAAAGCTACTCATTTGTGTACAGTGATTTTGTAGTCTGAGACTTTGCTGAATTTATCTATTACAGGAGTCTCTTGGTTGAATCTTTGGGGCTTTCTAGATATAAGATCATATTGTCAGCAAAGAGCAAATTGTACTAGGAAAATTGGATAGCCACATGTAGAAGACTGAAACAGGATCCACACCTCTCACCACTCACAAAAATTAATTCACAGTGGATAACAGACTAGGGCATGAAACTATAAGAATTTGAAAAGAAAGTGTTGGAAAAACTCTTATAGACATCAGCCTAGGCAAAGAATTTATGAAGAAAGTCCCCAAAGCAATAACAAAAACAAATAAATGGGACCTAATCAAATTAAAAAGCTTCTGTGTAGCCAAGGAAACAATCAGTAGTGCAAACAAGCAACCTACAGAATGGGAGAAAATATTTGCATACTATATATCCGATCAAGGGCTAATAATCAGAATCTACAAAGAACTCAAGCAAATCAGCAAGAAAAAAATTTAAAAAAACCCATTAAAAAGTGGGCAAAAGACATGAACAGAAACTTTTCAACAGAAGATAGACTAATGGCCAATAAACACATGAAAAAATGATCGACATCTCTAATCATCAGGGAAATGTAAATCAAAAGCACAATGAGATATCACCTAACTCTGGTGAGAATGGCTTTTATCAAGAAGTCCCAAAACAACAGATGCTGGCGAGGATGTGGAGAGAAAGGAGCACTTATACACTTTGTGGGAATGCAAACTAGTACAACCTCTATGGAAAGTAGTATGAAGATCCATCAAAGAGCTATAAGTAGAACTACTATTTTATCCAGCAACCCCACTACTAGGTATTTACCTAAAGGAAAAGAAGACATTTTATAAAAAAGACACTTGCACTGGAATGTTCACAGCAGCCCAATTCACAATTGCAAAGATATGGAATCAACCCAAGTGCCCATCAACACATGAGTGGATTAATAAAATGTGGTACATGTATACCATGGAGTACTATGTAGCCATAAAAAATGGTGATCTAATATCTTTTTTAAAAACATAGATGGAACTGGAGACCATCCTTCTAAGTGAAGTATCACAAGAATGGGAAGACAAACACCACATGTACTCAATACTAAATTAGAACAAATCGATCAATACTTACATGCACTTATGGAAGTAAAACTCAAAGGAAATCAAGTGTATGGTGGAGGAGGGGATGGGTAAATTCACACCTAACAGATCAATGCATACCAACTGGGTAAAGGGCACACTTATAACTTTGACTTAAACTGCAGAAAAGCAAACTATGTAACCAAAACACGTGTACCCTTATAATATACTGAAATTAAAAAAATATGACACACTGAACAAATTTTTATATCTAATATACTATATAAACACAGTGTTTTGAGAGTTATAAAAATTTCTGATAACTTTTCTTAAAGGTAATATGCTTATTTCATATTTGTGATAACAAGTAACAGCTCTATTGACATTTCCTTAGAAAATCAGAACTCTTCTAAATAACTAAATATTCTAAGTTTCTAAAGATAAATTACTTTATTCAAAGTGTCAAAGAAGAAGACAATCAAAGAATCAGCAACCTCATTTTCATTCTCTCTGTAGATTGTAACTATTTCTAAGCCACTAATGAATTTCATAGAGGCTACAGACTTACTTGTTTTTCAACTAACCGAAGGTGGGAATTACTGTCTTTTATCTTTTACAAGGAAAGAAAAAACAAACACTGATTTTCTCCTTCAAGATTGAATAGCAAGAAGGATAACCATCTTGTATTGAAAACAGGGTCAGTGCTAGCATTCCTTTTTGGAGTGGAGAGTGTTCAGGATATAGGTGAAGCTGTGAGTGGAGATGTATCTTGTCTTGTGTCTGTTGGCTATATAACCACAATGAAACACTCCTCTTCACCTTGCGTTATCCATAGAATTCTCACTAGATCCAGACGATACCAACCTTCTCTGAGTAGGCTTGGGGTCTTTATATTGTAACATCCCATAGTAGACTGGGTGGTGCAGTACAGACCCAAGATGGTGTGGGAAGACTGGCAGAATATAGAATACAGGCTAGTTCTAGATGTAGTTGTGTTTGGCTATAGAAGACTGTAAAGCTGGTAGCACTTTACTGAAGTTATTTCTTTATAGACTCTCTCTGCCTTCAGAAGGTGAGCTTCTTGAGGATAGAGGTTATGCATTATTGTTTCCTAGTACTTAGCAAAATAAACACTCTCACTACCCTTTAAATGTTAATTAAATGAGTAAGTGGGGCTAACTCTACTCAGGGAAGGTGCTTGTACCTTGGACTGTTTCATCAACAGTTAGGTCATTGATTAAACAATTAAACAGTTCATCTCCATGGAAGACTGAGGATGTACAAGGGCTGTCATCACCAGTACCACAACAAAATTTCATCAAATAAGACTGTTGGTCCATGAGAACATTATATCACCTAAGTATTTCTTGAATTAACTTCAGATCTGAACTCTGAACTTTCCCTAAGTTTTAAGTACTTTAACGAATGTTAAGTTTCAGAAAGGAAATGAGGTACTTAAACAATCTTTGTAGATAGATGATGAGTCCCAAAATGTTTACATACATGGGTACAAATTTCTGCTTACTCCCAAAAAAAAGAGTGATAATTTCATGACTAAGTGTTGTCATAGGGAAAATAAGGTCATTGAATATCCTCCTAGACTGCATCAAAACTGTAGTTGTGTGCTGGTGAGCTTTCCCCCAAAGAATGAATGGAGAGATTTGTGCGGCTGGAGAGGGTCATTTACAACAGGAAGGATTTAAGGAACTTGCAGAGAAAGAAGTACATGGAGGAGGGCCTGGGCCACAAAACGAACAGGCTGGCATGAGGAGCAGCGAAATGAGCCTGTGGCTGCAGGAGGGCCAGGGGGCCTCTATTACCTGGCTTCTTATAGGACTTGACCTCCTGCTTGAAATATTTTTCTCCCTTGTTTTGTTTGTTTGTTTTTTTGAGACAGAGTCTTGCTCTATCACCCCAGGTAGAGTGCAGTGGTATCATCATAGCTCACTGCAACTTCAAACTCCTGGGCTCAAGTGATCCTCCTGTCTCAGCCTCCCAAGTAGCTGGGACTACAGGCACACACCACCAAGCCCAGCTAATTTTTCTGTTTTTAGTAGAGACGGGTTCTCGCTCTTGCTCAGGCTGGTCTCGAACTCTTCTGCTCAAGCAATCCTCCCGCCTCAGCCTCCCAGTGTTAGGATTACAGGCGTGAGCCACTGCGCCCAGCCCTCCTTTGTCTTTTGACACACTGTTTTCTTATACTTTTCTTCCGACCTTTCTATTCTTTCCTTTTCAGTCCCCTTTATGGGCTTCTCTTCCTCTGTTAGTCCCTTAAATGAAGGGCTATCCAACTGCTCTGCTCTGAGCCATGTTCCTCGGCTATCTGTCTCTCCAATGACTACAGTATTCTCAGCTACTGCTTACATGTTGGTACTGCCATTCATTTGACAGGTATTTACTTTGCACATGCAATATCTCACACACTGGGATACAGCAATGGACCAAAGGTTTCTGCCTTGCAGAGCTTCAATTCCAGCAGGGTGGGGGAGACACCGAACACTGTGAATGCGAGACTTCTACTGTGTAGGAGAGAAGTGCCATGGAAGTGAGGAAAAGAAGAGCAGTGTAGGAAAGATCAGGAATACTGGGGAGGTGGGTTGCAATGATAAAGCTGGTGATGAGGGTATTTTCTCAGATGCTGGCTTTGAGCAGACCTGCAGAACTCAGGGAGTCAGCCATGGCATGTGGGGAAGTGTGTTTTAAGCAGAGGGAACAGCCAGTGCAAAGACTCCATGGCAGGAATACACCTGGCCAGTGTGGCTGGAGCTAAGTGGTGAGGCAATAGCAGAAATAGATGTGATCAGACAGTCAAGGGGGCCCAGATCAGGTGATGTTTATAGGCTATTTTAAGTCCTTGTGTAAGTAAAATGGGGAGCCACTGCAGCATTTTGAGTCAATGATTGGCATCATGGGACTTACATTTTAAAAGGTTCACTGTAGCTGAGGGGAGAGGGGAGAGAGAGCGCGCGTGCTCGTGCGAGCGAGCGTGTGTGTGTGTGTGTGTGTGTGTGTGTGTGTAGCGGGAAGCTGGGCAGCATCTGTGAGGCTAGTTAGAGGGCTCCTGCAGTATCCATGTGAGACATGATGGTGGCTTGGACCAGGGTGATAGTAATAGAGGTGATCAGAAGTAGTTGGAATCTAGGACGATTCTTAAGGCAAAACCAAAGGGATATCCTAATGGGTTGGACGTAGGGTATAAGAGAAAGAGAGGTGTTAAAGATTAGTCCATGGTTTTAGGACAGAGCTACTGGAAGGATGGAGTTGCCATCAGCTGAGCTGAGAATAGCTGTGGGTAGAGCAGATTTTGCAGGGTGAAGATCAGGGCTTCAGATTTAGACATTTTGAGTTTGAGATATCCCCAGTGGAGATTCTAACAGATATTATACATAGGAGCTTTAGAGAGAGTTTTGGGCTAGAGATTTACATTTGGGAATCACAGGCATACGGCAGGGGATGATGACTCTAAGGGGATGAATGTAGGTAAAGAAGAGAAAAAGACCAAGATTGAACAAGACCAAGATTCCAGCATTAAGAGTGTGGGGAGAAGAAGAGGACCAACAAAATAGACTGAGCAGAAATGACCTCTTGGTGTCTTCTCCAATGCTTCTAGGCTGGGTTAGGTGCTTGTTCCATATGTGCCCATAACAGCCTTTACTTGTGTTTGTGAAAACACTTAGTATCCTGCAATAAAATTGTATACCTACCCATTTCCCTACTCTGTTGGGTTTAGCACAGTGTTTGACTAATATTATTAGGTGCATAATAAAATGAGAAAGCATTTTATTTTATTATTATTATCATACACGAGCTAAACTGTATAATATTCAGAAGGGCTATGGCTTGATTTAATGCTGTTCGCACGAGAAGCACATTAGACACTGGAATATTTCATAGCATATTACAGTTTAGTTTATGAATTGGCATCCTGTCAATGTTGTTTACTGCAGATTAAGTATTGACTCAGGAGCAGAATGGCATATCACATTCAACACTCTTTTTTGCCAGTGTTTATCTCTGAACTTTTGCCTAACTCATCTCCTATATCAACCCTGTCTTTACACAATAAAAATCAGAATTCTGAATAGCTGGGTCTCTAACATGGAAATAAATTAATTCAGGTGGAAAGAAGACCACTGAAACCATCTAATTTTATTTATAGCCTTCTGGGGGCCCTATCCAGGTTTTATTAAAATGCAAAGACATAGCTCACAAATATTATTGAACAGTAGATCCCATGGGGATGTTATGTAGCTGTGTTGGATAAATTATTTAAAGGGTCCTGTCCAGATCTGGCCTTAATTACACAGATTCTGATCAGAAATATCTGCAGTACTGTGGAAGATCAAGATAGCAGAAAGCTAAAGCATTAGGACACAGCACCGAAACAAGGAAAAAACAAGAAAAAAGGACTTAATATCAGGAAGTGATGACAAAATAGACTTCTTCTAGGGGAAAGGAGCAAGAAGCGTCAAATCCATTATTCTTAATGTTTTAATATGAGAATCTAAAGGTTATTAGTTTCCCTTAGTTTACTGGAGCTAATATATTGTTTCTGAAACTGAGACAAAATTCTCTTTCTCATCTTCACATGCAGAACAACTGCAGAATATAGAACAGATCTCTGCAGTGCAGAGCAGAGAGGAGATTTTAGTCTCGTCAAATAAAAGAGCATACATCTCTGTACTGAACACTTCAGTGATTTAACTTCCATACTATGCAACACCTTTTTAGTTTTTGAGTATTAAGATGTAAAACTCTACAAGGACCTCATAAATCTAGAAAGGAGACAAGACATGCACATATGAGAAAATTAGAGGACAAGACAATGCAGGAGATAATATAATCATAAAGTGTGCAGCACAGACTCTGAGGCACGAGAGCACGGAGGAGGGAGAGAGCGCAGGGAGCATCGGAAGCCCTGGGGACACTGTAATGGCAGAGAAGAGACTCTATGGAACTCAAGATGGATGGAACCCAGGAAAATATCATTTCACTTAAAAATAAAGGGCAGAAAAAGAAAACGGTTTGGTGCTTCTGTGAACCCTAGCCCTTCTGGATGATAAAATAAAGTGGAATCTAAGCTTTAGATAAGAAATGAAGAAGGAAGGGGTACCAGAAGCAACAAGAGGCTGAAAAGCATGAGGCTGGGCCCCAGTCACAACTGCACCACTAGTCAGCTCGGTGACAGGCATGCCACCGCTCTGGCTGACTTGTCCTTGGGGGACTTTGGAACTGACCCAGTGGTTCTCACTGTGGTGTTGAGATAATGTGTTACTATCGATAGTAACACAGTACTATGAGATGTCTCACAATAGTCACATGTTATAAAATTATTTAACTAAAAAATGGGTTTGGTTATCCTGATAAATGACACTTAATTTACTCTGATATACTCTTGTAAAGGGGGAGAGAAAAAGTGAAATTAGTGTGGGGGTGCTTGGAATTGACCACTGGAGTGTGCTGTCATCATCTGCTGGGTGTGTGGTCATGAGAAAAAATCCAACTGTTAGATTAGACAATGATTGCTAAGACTCTTCATATAATAGCATGGATAGCTTATAGTTTCAGTCCAGGTTAAAAAAAATTCCAATGTAAATGTACACTTACTTTTCCTTAACAGCCTTAGATTCTGTCCTAAAGATCTGAGGATAAAATTTAGTAATAAGAGTCGTGTTACTCAATTGATTTCTGCGTTTGTTCTTACAGGTAGTCTCCAAGGATGGACCGCATTCTAAAACTTATTTTGCAAGCAAATTGTTTAATTCTCAGAATGTACTTTTCCTTAGATAAAACTTTCTTTTCACTCCAATGTTCTCTGACTCCCTCCGAAATCTGCTTCTCCTTTTGTATTAAAAATCTTGGTGTATTACACTTGATTGCTCAAACCAGAAAGCATCCACTGCATTCAACAATTTGCAAAGAGCTGTTGGTGCCATTGCCTTAATTTCCCTTCAATACAACTATTGTTATTTTAGCCAAACCTTTCCTGAATTATTGTAGGGGGTCCCCTGACTCCAGGCTCTTCTTCGATCTGTATCCTCAGAAGTTCCAAATTAATTTTACTAAATGCAAATCTTGCTGTGTAATTCCTCTGCTTAAAACTTTACAATGGCTCACCATAGCCTTCAAGATGAAGGGGCTGGATTAGGGGGTCTTCCCTCTGTACTCTGAACAATGGCCCCTCAAAATTGCCAGGTGATAACCCATAGAAACTCTGAATGTTACCTAATGAGGAAAAGGGCCTTTGCGGATGTGATAAATTAAGGATCTTGAGATGGGGAGATTTTTCTGGATTATCCAATAGGCCCTAAATGTAATCACAAGTATCTTTTTAAGAAGGAGATTTGACTACGACAGGCTATGTGACAGAGCAGAGGAGGGCAGATTCAGAGAGAGAAGGCGACATGCCACGGGCGTTGATGGTAGAGGAAGAGCTTCCAAGGCAGGGAATAGAGGTGGCTTGTAGAAGCTGGAAAAGACAAGGAAACAGATTCTCCCCTAGAGCCTCCTGAGGGAGCACGGCCTTGCCACACCTCCAGCCTGGAGGAACCCATTTTGGACTTCTGGCCTCCAGAACGGTGAATGAATACATTTGTCTTGTTTTAAGCCACCAAGTCTGTGGTAATTTGTGACAGCAGCAATAGGGCACTAATGAACTCTTACATGCACCCTTTATTTATCTTTACACAGCATTTATAACAATATAATATAAGAGTATTTTTACTAAGCTGTCAATCTTGAGGGCAGGAATTATGTCTTTTTCATGTTTGTATCTCCTGTGCCTAGCACACCGCCCTTAAAATATTTACTAAATAAATGAATGTATTAGTATGATTCAGACTAGCAAATATCTCCCCCACCAAAAAATTATTTTTTTTCTGTCTATTAATATTCTTTGGGTTTTGGTCAAAACCCTTTAATTGGATATATGAGGAAACTATTTTTTTCACTAAAGATCTTGGCATCTTCATGAATTCCGCAGTGAGCCCATCCCTCCTTCCCTCCTCCGTCAGCCACCATGTTCTATGGCTTTACTGTTCCAAGTGCTTTCTCCTTTCCTTCCTCTCTGCCTCCATCCTAGTTTTGGCATTTGTCACCTCTCACCTGGACAACACCATGGCCTCTCAACTGGTCTCCCACCACCTCATGCTTTAATGCAGCCTTTATATTGCTGCAAGAGTGCTTTTCTAAAACACAAATAGATCATGCTATTCTCCCTCCCCCCAAACTCTTTAGCTCCTCGTAGACAATAACATCAGTGCTGACTCCTCAGCATGGTGTGAGTACCTGTTCATTGGACATTTCTAGGATCTTGTTCTCTTATGTTCATTCCATAAACACCCCCAGCCTCAGCCCTCACTTGCCCGTTCCTGCTCTGTCATTCCCTCCTACACCTCTTTGCCTTTGTTCATATTCTTCCTTCAGCTCAGACTCTCTGTGTCCTCTCTTGAAACCTATCAAAAGAGCTTCCATGCCTGGAAGGCTTGGCTCAAAAGCTCCTTGCCAGGCAATACAATGGAGCACAGATAGTCTTTTTAACAAATGGTGCTGGAACAATTGGACATCCACATACAAAAAAAGGAATCTAGACACAGACTTTACACCCTTCACAACAACTCACTCAGAATGGATCACAGACCTAAATGTGAAAAGCAAAACTATAAAACTCCTAGAAGATAAAATAAGAGAAAACCTAGATGATGTTAGCTATGGCAATGGCTTTTTAGATACAGCACCAAAGACACCATCCATGAAGGGAACAACAGATAAGCTAGACTTAATTAAAACTAAAAACCTTTTTTGTGAAATATTATGTCAAGAGACTGAGAAGACAGGCCACGGCCTGGGAGAGAACATTTGCAAAAGACACATCTGATAAAGTATCATTATCCAAAATATACAAAGAACTCTTAAAACTCAATAATAAGAAAACAAAAAACTTGATTAAAAAATGGGCCAAAGACCTTAATGGACACCTCAGCAAAGAAGATATACAGATGCAACTAAGTATATGAAAAGATGCTCCACAGCATATGTCATCAGGGAAATTCCAATTAAAACAACAATGAGATAGCACTATACAACTGTTAGAATGGCCCAAGTCCAGAACACTGACAACACCAAATGCTGGTGAGAATGTGGAGCAACAGGAACTCTGTTGTGGAGCAACAGCTGGTGGGAATACAAAATTGTACAGCCACTTCGAAAGACAGTTTGGCAATTGTATAAAAAAACTAAACATACTTTTACTATATGACCCAGCAGTTATGTTCCTTGGAATTTATTTAAAGGAGTTGAAAACATGTCCATATAAGACATGTACATGGATGTTTATAGCAGCTTTATTCACAATTGCCAAAATTTGAAAGCAACCAAGATGTCCTGTGGTAGGTGAATGGATGAATGAACTGTGCTATATCCAGAAAATGGGCTATTATTCAACACTAAAAAGAAACGAACTATCAAGCCATAAAAAGACATGGAGGAAACTTAAATGTGTGTTACTAAGTGAAAGATGCCAATCTGAAAAGGCTACATACTGTATGATTCCAACTAGATGACATTCTGGAAAGGGCAAAACTCTGGAGACAGTAAAAAGATTAGTAGTTTCCAGGGGTTGGAGAGAAAGAGGGATGAGGAGGGAGATCACACAGGATTTTTAGGGCAGTGAATACTCTGTATGATACTATAATGACAGATACATGTCATTATATATTTGACCAAACCCATGGAATGTACCACACCAAGCGTGAACTCCAATGTAAATTATGAACTTTGGGCAATGATGTGTCAACGTAGGTTCATCCACTGTAATAAATGCCCTACCCTGGTGGGGGATGTTGACAACAGGGAAAGCTATGTACGTGTGGGACAAATGGTATATGGGAAATCTCTGTACCTTCCTCTCAATTTTGCTATGAATCAAAAAGTGATCTAAAAAAATAAAGCCCTGGGGGAAAAAATACCCCACCTGTCTGCAGCTTTCCCACCTCTCACTTTCCTCTTGGAGGGCGACCCTCATGACTCTACTTACTCATCAGCTTTCACTTGGGCTCAAGTCACGGCTGGTGGTTTATATGCCAGTCTGCCTCTTTGGACTGCTAGTTCCTAAGAACAAGAACTGAATGTTACTCCTGTTGGCCTGGCATTGTGCTTTGCTCATATCAGGGACTCAATAAATGTTTATTGAGTGAATCAATCTGCCCCATGGCAAGGTCCCTCTTAGTCTATCGCATCAAAATTCTATTTGCATTTTATATTTTAAGGTCAGTTATTATAATTTAAGGTTATAATAACAGACAAGAGATTGCACAAGAGCCTGAACAATGATGCTGTTTTCTAGCATTATGGCGTACCCTTAAAATATGTGCAAATAAAGACAGAGATAACTGGGAATACGAATGAATAATGAGGGAAGGGAATCAATAGTGTTGAATCATATTATTACTTTGTCTTTGGTTGTTGCCAATGTATGTACCTTCCTAATCTAGGGATGGTGAATAAAATTAGTGCAATTTTTTTTTAAATTGTGGAACTTGCTGGAAGGCCATTCTGGAATCTTTCTCTCAGAATTATGCAGGCTAGAATGACATGCCAGAACATCATTTTAAATAGATGTCAGTGTAATAAAACAAATATATTGCATTCTAATGAAATATGGTACATTATTTTTGCTGATATATGTGTTCTATTTATCTACATAATAAAACAATATATTTTTGTAGAATGTTTTGAGTCAGTGCACAACTGTTAACTTTCTCTCAATCTACTTCACAGTCAACACCCCTAGGGAGTACCAGGAGAGGTGATGAGGCAGGCTGGAGGCCAGAAGCCAGAGGTGTAGGGGCAGTGCACTTGGCGTTTATTAGATTAGATCATATGTAATTAACTGGGACCTCTGTTTCCATTTGGTAGGGGAGGTGAGTGAGGCAAAGAGGAAGGGTGGTGGAAGGAGTCTACTATGATTTCTTTATAGGCCCGTGAGTGTCTCTTTTTGCCCCATTCCCTGTTTTACTAATACAAATGAATTAGGCTGAATAACAAACACTAATATGAAGAGAGAAGGAGTGTTTTGAATAGTGGTAGCGAATTCTGGAGCCTGATTTTAGTCTAAATTTTATTTACAGTTTTTTCAAAAAAGAATGTTGACTCATTTTTACTGTTTTTAATTTTTTTTTGAACGGCCAATGGACATAATGTGGTCATGCCATGCAAATCGCTCTCTCCTTTGTCTGTTGAGCTCCTCATTTCTTTCTCCCCAGAAGCAATCATTTTTACTCCTTTTTCATTATTTACTGAATATCCCTGGAATTACTCCAGGGATAGATAGTCTTATGTATTTTTAAGTAAAAAGCCAGTTTCATTATATCCATCTGTGAAAAAATCTTTTCTATAAAAATAGCAGTAGTTTTAAAAAACATATATTGGTCTTACCTTGCTTTGTTCATCTGTGTGTGTGTGTGTGTAATTCTGGAGATTTTCTCATATCGGTACATAAAATAACTGTCTCGTTCTGGCTGTGTAGGATTTTACTGTATAATTGGAGCCTAATTTCCTTAACTAGTTGTCTGCTGATGGGCATTTCGAATGCTTCCAGTCTTTTCCTATTATGTAGAATGCTGCAATGAATATCCTTGTACATATATTATTTCTCACATATGCAAATATAGCCATAGGATAAATTCCTAAAAGCATTACTTACTTACACAGTTAAAAGGCACAGGTATTATTTTTCTGGTCGACATTGCCAAATGCCCTTCTGTAGAAGTTGCGCCATTTCACACTCTTCAAAGTAACGTATAATATTGCCTGTTTTCCCATATCCTTCAAATTTTTATTCCTTCTCTCTCTCTCTCAACACATAGGACTATGGTGTATAATAAAATTATAAGAATATCAATAGGTCCAAGTTAGGTTGTCAGAAATAATGTTTTTATTTTAACTATCATTTGCATATAAATAGGTAGAAAAAAATACAGTTGAAGAAGAAAATTAGAATCTGTTTCCTTGATCAATACTGGTTAAAGAAACATTCCAAAGTAGCATTCAAGCCAAGTACCTGCATATATTAGGTGCTTAATAAATATTTGTAGGATTCCTGAGACTCTATGGAGTTTTGCTAAATTCTCAGAGTGGTATAGTCAAGTGGCTTAACTTAAAGCCTCATAATGGTAGCAAGATCTTGTATTTAAATAGTATTTATCTCTGAGATTTATTTAAATATATGCATCTTTTTAAAAAAATCATTCAGCTTAATTGGTCATTTGGCTAACCACGTGTAGGTTGTACAGGAAAAATAAATGCAGAATTCATACTGGTAAAGACAAATTTGTTCTTTAAAGAAGAATTCTAAAATTAAGTTTAGAAAACATTTAAAAGAAGAAAAAAAGTCTTTCAATTCCATCATTTTAGTATGTTTTTTCTGTCTTTTTCCCCTTGTTTTCGTATTTAAATATAGCATATGCACATATCTGTCACATATACATATAGATTCATCACTACATATTTTATAGAACTGTAATCACAGTGAAAAAATAATTATATAGCCAACATTAAGCTTAATATTATATCATAAGCTTCTTATCTAAAAATGAACTTTTTGTTCATTTTTGTGGCTTCCTAAAATTTCACCAACTGAATATATATTTCTTTAACCATTGCTCTGGTTGCTCATCATTTGGGTTGTTTTCGCTCTTTTGTTATGAATACTACAAATAACACTGTGGTCAGCATCTTTTTCTGTATATGCTCCTTATATGGATTTTCAAAACGGAATGCTTAGACCAAAGGGTACGCACAGGCTTAAGGTTCTGCTTTGACTTTCTTCTCTTTGCACTATTCATGGGTACCTGGGCAATCTAACCTGCCCGCAAAGCTTCAACCATGCCCTGTGGGCTGAGGACCCACAATTGTATGTGTTCAGACTAGACCTTTCCAACATTCCGGGTCCATATACAGTTACCTATTGTCTATCTTTCCCTAGGTTCCCACAAGCACCTTAAATCCATCGCTCAAAATTGGACTCTGTTTTCCACCAAATCCCAACCTCCTCCTAGGTGCCAAATCCATGCCTCTATCTGCCAGGTACTCTAGCCAGAGACAGAGTCATCTCGGATGCTCCCTTTTCTCTCTGAACTTCTTCTCCCTCTCACTGTTGCCATGGTGAATGGTGCTGTTTCCACATTCCTACGAGCACCTTTGCTCTCCATTTGCTTTATTGCCTCCTGGACTGTGATCCTGCTGCAGTTTCCTAACCAGCCCTTTGGTTGACACTCCTGCTCAAGTGACACTCACAGATCAGGTGTTTTCTTCCACCTTAAAAACTCTTAAAGGCTCCCAATTATCCAGTGTTGTCAAACGTTTCCACCGAAATGCCCCAAACAGGCAAAGCTAACGTAGAATGTAAGTCCAGAACTTCTTTGAAATCCTTGATTTTATCTTAAAAACTCATGTGAATTGTACAGTTCACTCAATTATATATTTGGGTTTGTTTTAACTTAAAATAATTCTCCTTCCAGAATCTTCCAATGAAATTGATAAGCCCTGAAAGTGTGCTATGACTTTTTGTAATTTTTTCTGTGATGTAACCTCCCATTCTTATAATGCGGTTTGAATAGCATGGTGAAGGAGCTCAGGGAATTTCACCCCAAAATATGACTCCTTGAAATAAAGAGTATTTTGAATTAAGGTCCTTAGAGATCAACAGGCTTTGGAAGGGCTTTCCCTCTGTCTTCATAAAAACCAAATAAACTCAACAACTCAAACTCAAACTCTTTCCTTCTCTTTCCTGTTATCTCAAAATACTGCAGGAAGGAAGATCAAGAATGCAACCAGACCTGGCCCAACCCATTTTAAAGATAACAGATGTTATCTGATAACATCTTTAACATCTGATAACAGTAACTGCTTATTGCCCCTCAACAAAATTACCTATATTCTGGGAAGCCAAGGCAGGAAGATTGCTTGAGGTCAGGAGTTTGAGACCAGCCTGAGAGAGACCTGTCTCTACTAAAAATAGAAAAAATTCGCTGGACGTGGTAGCACACTCCTATAGTCCCAGCTACATAGGAGGCTGAGGCAGGAGAATAGCTTGAGCCCAGGAGTTTGAGGTTGTTGTGAGCTAGGCTGATGCCAAGGCACTCTAGCCTGGGTGACAGAGCACAACTCCTGTCTAAAAAAAAAAAAAAAAAAAAAAAAAAAAAAGAATTACCCACATTTCTCATCTTCCCTTCCCCTCTAAAATGAGGGTAAATAAACTTCTGGACCCTGTTGGGATATTGGGTAATCACTCTGTGATTCTCCCCAGTGTGCATGGTAAATAAATTTGTAATGTCTCTTATTAATCTGCCTTATTGTGAGCTGATCTTTCAATGAACCTTCAAGGGACAAAGGGAAAGTTTTTCTCTCTCCCCTACAACAACTTCTAGAATAAAATCCATAAAGCTCAGCATGGCATGGGATCTCGGCACGCTCGGTGTCTCGGGTGCCTCACCTCTTACCAGCGCTTCTGTCATCCTTCATCCCAGCCATGCAGGGCCTCCCCTGCCCTCACCACACTCCACACTGCTACATGCTGCACACTTTCTTCATGGCTTCCACCTGTGTCCCCTACCTGGCATGCTCTCTTGACTGTGCATCCTTAGCTTTATTTATTTTCTGTCCCACGGTTTAATCTACCTGATGACAAATATACTCTTAACACTCAAATCTGCTATTATCTTCTCTATGAAGATTTTCTGACTTGATCAAGTGTGTATATGTATGTGTACGTATGAGTTTATGTGTATATATATATTTCTACCATAGTATCTGTGATGGTCAACTTTATGTGTCAATATGGCTAGACCACAGCACCTGTATAATGTGGTCAAACATGATTCCTAATGTTTTTGTGAGGGTGAGGGTATTTTTGGATGAGATTAACATTTAAATCAGTGGACTCTGACCAAAGCAGATTGCCCTCCAAAGTGAGTGGGCCTCATGTGATCGGTTAAATTTTTTTTAAAATCTACCAGAGTCCTGGAGTTTGTCTTTACTTTTTATCTAAACTCTTAAAATTATTTTTATTATGTATAATGTTGGATTCTTAAGTGTTTATATAAAAAAGATAATAAAACTTTCTCTGCTATATTTGCTTCATTCATTGCTGTTTTCCCAATAACTAGCTCAATAAATAGTTCAATAAACGACGAAATTCAGTCATGCATCTGATAACCTCTTAGGTGACAACTATATAAAATGTGTTTTTTTTTCTTACATTGTAAAAAACAGAAAACTTTTTTTTTTTACATTTTAAAAATACTTCTATCATTAGCATCAGTTATTTTTTTGGACATCTTCTCACTCCTTCTGGTCTACTAGAGTTTTAAAATTCATTAGGGCTTTGTGCAGTTTGGGAAATGCTGTATAAAGGCAAGGTGACTGCCCATCTGTCTCTTGTCATTATTCAGCATATCATAGCTTTTTAAACAATTACAAAAAGTGGTAGATAAAAAGAATATCATTATTTGCCTATATTTGCATGTAAAAATAGCATTCAAAAGAGATTGTTTTAATAACAGAAAAGTTACTTCAAAAGGAGTTTGGATTAAAAACAATCATATATAATAAATTGAAAGGGAATTGGGAACCTGAAAACAAGGAAAATATTTAATAGCATTAGTGACCCAGAAGGAAAATAATGCTATAATGCTTATGAGATATTAAAAATGGTAGTAAAGACCCCAAAATCAAAGCAATTAGATATGCATGAAATTTATAAAAATAAAAAATAACATGACTTCTCAAATGCAAATGATACAGCTGGAGGAAAATTATCAGAGAGATACAGTTTGTTTCCAGTGAAATCAGAAATACAATAACATTGAAAAGCAACCAGAATGGTGGAAGCAGAATTAGATAAAAGCTTTGTAAAAACCTTACTCATATGCCCAGGGAAAGACAGAGGCCTCCTAAAGATTGAGCAGCATGGGAGAGTTACCTGCTGCAACAGGTACAATAAAATTACTAGACTTAAAAATCAATATCAAATGAAAAATCAGTAGTTCAGTGTCCCAAGGGCCAAGGGAATGATTCTGCCACCTCCTCCATGCTTCATTTCAAAATACTGTTTTCATATGCTGCTTACTTCAGTGACTTACAAAACCAAGCTATTTGTAAAGGTTTTTTAATTTTGTTTGTAACATCACTATCAAAAATTTCAAAGAAGGTATTTGTTCATGATGTTGGAATAGATGTTATAAATAACCTAGATATTGTTCTTCAAATGCAAATTCTTCCATATTTACCCATAAGAATGATCAGAGAAATAAAACAATAATACCATTTTGTGTATATATACACACACACATTAGTTGCAAGCATTATTTATAATCTGTGATTACAAAAAGTTTATTTTAAAAAGCATTTGGGCATGTCATGCATAAGCAACATGAAATATAAAACAGGGAGATGAAATGATTTTTGCATATAATCAATTAGAGTAGGAAAAGAGAGTTTAAGAGTGACTCTACAAAAGATAAAACAGACTAGCTCTTTTTAGTGGTGTATAAACTGGAAAATATATTTGAACAGGAAAAGAAGAAAATGAAAGCTTTTTGTATTTTCTTTAAATGTTAGAAACAAAGGATTTTCAGTTTAGCCTGTGGTCTTCTATCCTGGAAAGAGTGAAGTTTGCAAAAACGTGTTTAAGGTTGATGAGTTAGAGGAGTGTTCAAAGGAATTAACATATTCTCTAGCTAAGTAATGCTAAGGAGATAGAGATAATAGCCTACTAATATTTCTAATAGGTACATTATTTTAAAAGGACAAATTAGCATGGTAGGTGGCAATAGAATATGAAAAGGTGGCAAAATAGCAAGAACGAATATAAAGAAAAAAAATTGAGCTGAATGTCAGATAAAGCTTTTGAAAGAGTAGAATTCTTGGCCAAAGTAATAAATATAAACTGAGAAATGAAATGTTTCTAAAAAAGACTCTGTATTGGTCAAGGTTTCGTGAAAGGGCACAGAATCCACTGTGGCTAGTTTAAGTAAAAATTTTTTTGTAGAGCAAAAAAATGTCTTTAGGAGCCACTGGGAAAGAAACTCTAGTTTGAGCATTCTTGGGTGACGTTAAGAGCCATGACATAGGTTACCAAGAGGACTCCTGCCTCTTCTAATATGAAGCAGCAGCACACTCAGGGAAGAGCCAAGAAGGCAAAGCTGCCTCAGGTACACCATGCACCCTGATGGCGGTGGTGGACAGCAGGGACAGAGATGCCACCTCCATCTTTCTTCTACATTCTAAGTCTCAGGTTAGTGCACCAAAGTCACACCCAGATCCCTAGCTTAAGGGGTTCTAGGAAATGCAGCTTTTACCTTTTTGGTCTCAGCAATATAGACAGGCACACTAGAAAGGGACTGCAATGGTCAGAGAGTCCCTACCCATAACATGCTCTACAGACTTCATTCTAAGAGGAACTTAAAAGGAAAACACATAATAAAATCAGAAACATCATTAAAAACCAGTTCTTCCTGAGTTTCAACATTCATTGTCAGCTCTCCCCAAATATCAAAAGGACTGTTATACAGAATTTGAAAGGCAACATTTAAAATAATAAGAAGAAATAATACCTTAAAGCTGCATAATTATTTTGAAAATGTGATATTATTGTTTTTATGATATTATTGCATATAGGAGGCAGTAAAGAAGAAAGAAAGTTACCTGGCAAGTTGCCTGGGTTTTTGTATGATCAGGTGCAGGTAAGATTGTTTTAGACACATTTTGGTGATGACAGAAGGCTCTAAACCATCCTCCAGAAGTCAGGCCAACACTTATCCTAATTAGTGTTAAGGTCTAAAATGAGACCTAGTTTTTCTGGCAATATGATGGAATTGTGGCAGATTTGTGACAAAAGTTCTTGCTACAAACACATCTGAATGGTCAAGAAATCAATTTAAATACATGGCAGAGTTCTCAAGAATGTTCCTGAGGGTACAAGCATGAAGAAGGAGCTGGAATGAGAATTGCTGGAGCCGAAGCAGAAGCTGCAGGCATGCCTGGGGTGTCTGCTGATCTCTGACCTAGTGGCTTGTTTCACC
Source organism: Lepilemur ruficaudatus (assembly GCA_963574885.1). Taxonomy (NCBI): domain Eukaryota; kingdom Metazoa; phylum Chordata; class Mammalia; order Primates; family Lepilemuridae; genus Lepilemur; species Lepilemur ruficaudatus. Next base: position 18,532 of record CAUYRT010088082.1, read on the forward strand.
AGCCACATGTGGCGGAGGCAGAAGATTAAGATTTGTGTCCTCAGCATGCAGGGAGCAAGAGCAAGACCCAGACATACACCTGAGACCCTCAAAGTGGGATACTTTCAATGAAAGTGTGTGCTACAAGAAAATCAAGAAAAACAAGAAGATGCCAAGCTCTGGCTGGGAAGAAAAAAACGGTCTCCCTGGAGAATTCATAACTGTATGTCTGACAGCACATGGGTTTGTAATTTCAAACTACCTGCATGGTCTGCAGTGGCCCGAGATCAGAGACGGCACCTGGGGGAATCTTCCTCTTCCCAATACATTCCCAATCTCTCACTTTTTCTTGTCTGTTTCATTTTGAATGGAACAGTCCCACTCCTATTATTTTTCTGTTACCATAACTACTCCTTTGCAGCCATACATTGTTTAACTCTTTTTTTGTTTGTTTTTTTGAGACAGAGTCTCACTCCATTGCCCGAGCTAGAGTGCTGTGGTGTCAGCCTAGCTCACAGCAACCTCAAACTCTTGGGCTCAAGCGATCCTCCTGCCTCAGCCTCCCGAGTAGCTGGGACCAAAGACATTTGCCACCAAGCCGGGCTAATTTTTTCTATATATTTTTAGTTGGCCGATTAATTTCTTTCTATTTTTAGTAGAGATGGGGTCTTGTTCTTGCTCAGGCTGGTTTTGAACTCCTGACCTTGAGAAATCTGCCTCGCCTCGGCCTCCCAGAGTGCTAGGATCGCAGGCGTGAGCCACCGCGCCCGTCCCATTGTTTAACTCTTTAACCAAGTGGCCTAGGAGTGTTCACTCATGGCCAGTTGATCCCTGAGGAGTCAGACTAATGGTTAGAAACAGACACTGGAGTCAGTCAGATTTGACTTTGTATCCTGGCTTAATTGGTAATCTTGAGCGAGTGTTTAACTTCTCTGACTCTTCATCAGTTTCTTCAGTTACTCAGTTTCTTCATGAGTTAAATAGGGATAATTATAACATCTATCAATGAGAAACTCATGTTGAGCATTTAGCATGTGCTTAGCACATAATGAATCCTTAAAAAACATTAGCCAAGTATCAGCAACAGTAAGCAAATTTCTAAATCTTCACGATTCTATGTCCTTAACTCCTTTTACAAAAAGCACAACTAAGCATAACAATTTAGCTCACTGATCCTCCAGTTGTAAAATTTCTCTGCCAACTTTCACAAATATTAGGTGATTAATATATCTTTTTATATTAAATTGATTGAAAAGCAAAAAAAAAAAAAAAAAAAACAAAAGGATCAGCCAACACATTTTTCCCTTTTTATTTCTCCAGAATCCCAAATAATTTCTTGGGAGTTGGTTGTGAACTCATTAAATCTTTCAGGACTTTGTGATACAATTTATAGGACCTTGCATAATAGAAGGTACTCAATACATTTGTTTTGATTTAAAATTATATTAGTGTATGTTAGAAGCATTGCTAACAGAGGTGGCAGGAATTTTAAGTCTAGTTCAACCTATTATTTGATGTTTAACCCCAGTAACATGTCATTCTCAGCCAGAAATTATCCAGATCTTGCCTTTAAACCTCCAGTGATAGAAATCCACTCTTATAAGGCAGCACATTCTTGCTGTGAGTTCCATGCCTCTCACAGCATGGAGATGTGGATTAGTTCTGACCCTGAGCTTACCCTGAAGCCAGTCTCAGCACTTCACCACACCCCCATTATGATATTGTGAGAGATATATATTTAAGAAAAAAATATGTTATATAATATATAATAAAAGCAATATATATAATTTAATATGTATTTCCTCCCAAATATATATATTTTACATATATATATCTTTCCTCCCCAAAATATGTAATATTTGGGTGGGGAGAGGGGCTGAAGGTAAAGTTGATCACCATTGGCCATTGGTAATCAACTTCATTATCAAGTTGGTGATCAACTTGATAATCAAGCAAACTTATGTAATGAATCCTCCATAAAAACTCAAAAGAACTGGGGTCAGAGAGTTTCCAGATAGCTGAACACATGGAGAGTCCTAGAGTGTGGTGCACCCAGAGAGGGAAGCTCCCACCCCTCCGCACATAACCTTGTCCTATGCATCTCTTCCATTGGGATGTTCATCTGTATTCTTTCTAATATCCTTTATAATAAATGGGTAAACATAAGTAAAGTGTTTCCTTGAGTTCCGTGACCCGCTCTAGCAAATTAGTCAGACCGGAGAAGGGCGTCAGAAGAATGGGTCATAACCTGGGATTGGCGACAGGCACCTGAACTGGAGGGCAGTCTGGTGGGATAGAGCCCTCAACCTGTGGGATGTGATGCCACCTCCAGGTAGATAGCATCAGAAGTGAACTGGATAATAAGACACTCAGCTGGTGTCTGCTGCAGAATGTTCGGGGTGTGGGGGAAAAACCTCCACACATCTGGTCTTAGAACTGTGTATTGCGTGACTATGTAAGAATAGGAAAAAACACTGGGTTTTCTTATTATCTCTTAGACTGAGAGAGCAGATCCAATTCCACAAATCCTTATGTTGGGGCTCAGAAGTTGATACTCCAAAATACAGCACCCTAGCATACTGATTATTTTAAATTAAAGGTCCTTGGAGACCAGCAGATGCCGGAAGAAGCTTTACTCTGATACTTCCTTATTTGCCTAAAGTCCAGACCAGCCGAAGAAGAAATTAATTACCTCTGGTTCCTTCTCTGAGTTTTCATTAATTTCACTCCTATCACAGGAAGGAAGACTGAAGTCTGTCAACACACTTGGACAGACTTTTGTCACAAACCATTGTGTGCAGTGGGGGCCCAACAGACTCTGTCTCAGGCCATTGTATGTTCTTCAAGCCCATTGAATTTCCCTAAAAATCATTTATTATCCCTCAAATTGCCACATTTCCTCCATTTCCCCTGCCCCTATATAAAAGGATTTATAAATATCTGTACCCCAGTGGATTATTGGGTAATAAGTAATCCAAAGTGATTCCCTCATGGTATGCACATTAACATCAAATTTGTATGCCTTTTCTTCTATTAATCTGTATTTTGTCAGCTGATTTTCAGTGAACCTTCTGAGGGTGAAGGGGCAGTTTTCTCTGGGCCCCTACACTTAGTAAGTGAAATAGACTATACTGAATATTACCTATGGTGGTTGTTATGAAACACTGAAGAGAATTTACACACTTCACAGCAAAACCTAATTAAAAATCCTCCTTTGGCATCTTTGAGCACCAACGTCCCTTTCTATACAGTCTGGCAATGTTATCTCTTTTTTTATTCCCTCTCTTTGCCCCACATTTAGTCTCTGCAATTCCCTGTATTTTCAGCACAATTCAGCTTAGGTTCCCAGCTAGCATTGCTCTCACCAAACAAAAGCCACTCAGCTGGAGGAACCAACCTCTTAGAAAGCAGGCCGGTGGCCATCTGTTGTTATTTCACAGGCACTGGCTGAAAAACCACCATTATGCAGTGGTTTCTCCTTTCACCCCAGGTGATCCACCAAAATAAGGGCCCAACCAGAGCAGGTTTCTTTTTTTTGGATAGAGTGAGAGGGTGGTGGCAAGAGAAGAGCATATACAGAAAGGGCATATGTGGTTGGGCTGTTAAGAATATATGATTTTCTCCATATTACATCCATTTTACAATTTACAATAGGTAACTGAGTGTTCTACAAGAGTTATTATGTTTGAATAAGTGCCTAACTTGCTCCTAAATAGAAATTTAAAAATTTTATAACAGCTTGTACCTTTTAAAGTATACAATTCAATGGTTTTTAGTATATTCCATAATTATCATCACTATCTAATTTTAGAACATTTTCATATCTCCCAAAAAACCTTTTACCCGTTAGCAATCACTCCTTGTTTCCCACTCTCCCCAACCCTTGGCCACTAATCTACTTTTTATCTCTACAGACTTGCCTATTCTGAACATTTCATATAAACAGAATCATACAATATTTGGTCTTCTGTGACCGGCTTTTTTTAACTTAGTGTCATGTTTTTTCAAGTGCATCCATGTTGCAGAATATATCAGTACTTCATCCTTTTTTATGGCCAAAAAACATTGCATAAAATATACCCCATTTTGTTTATCTGTTCATCAGTTGATAGATATGTGAGTTGTTTCCAATTTTTGGCTGTTCTGCAGAACACTGCTATGAACATTCATGTACAAGCCATGATGTGGACAAATGTTTTCATTTCTCTTGGGTATACACCTAAGAGTGTATATCTTGAGTGTTGACTCACAGGAAAAATTGGAACTATTTAAAAGTGGGAAGAATGAAAGGAATTGCAGTTGGGACTACAGTTCAAACTAAAAAATCAAAGAAGGCCAATGTATGAAGGAAGCAAGCTGGTAAAGGAAGAAGAACACAGGGACATAAGACCTCGCTTGCAACCTGATAGAAACAGGAGTCTAACCTTACGCAGGCAGAGCCGGCTGGCCTGCTAGTGTTACCGCCCAGAGCACTCACACGGATGACCGCAGGCTCACAGGTGACATACGTACGGATCCGAGTCCCTGCTAACTAGTGAAACCTCCCCTTAGTGATGAGTATGCCAAATGGACCCCTCAGAGTGAAGGGAAAATGGAAACTTTTTTAAATTAGTGGATTTTGGGAGTTAATGTGGACATGTTCGTTGTCTCAGTCCAGGCTGGCGAAAACGGTTTCTAATGCAATGCTTTTTCTTTCCCCACAGACGCAAGCTCTTTTAAGTTTACATTGTCGGTCATCATCACAACACCCACATGAAGGAAAGAGGCTGTTTCACCAATTGATTTGAGGCTCAGAGGTGAATTGGCTGTTCTGGAGGTTGGGGAAGAAGGGATGAGTCACTGATACAGAAACCCCTGTTTGGAGCTAGGAACAAAATAAAACATTTCACACATGTAAATACCTTTAGTACCTATAAGAACCCCACCAGGTGGTTGTTATTATATTTTCATAGATTAGAAAAAATTGCCCAAATCACTGAACTAGTAATGGTGGAATCAAAGCATGTCTGTTTTATTTTAGAGCTGCATTCTTTCAGCTAGGTCGTGTTCTTAATTGCCAATTCTAATTGACCGAGGTCTGCGGCTTGGAGGGATGCGTGGAAGGAGGCTAAGCCCCTGCCCAGTTATTCTGTCTGACACTGGTGGGAATGGGAGGATTGGCATCTCGTACAGAACCCAAGACACATAGTAGAATGAGGGCATTCATGATAAGCCTCATTTCTAAGGGACCAAACTGGGAAGCTTTCCATTATACAAGGGTCTATATTTTGAGGGAGCTAAGGACACACTCTGGAAAAGGGCAGCTCCTTGAAACTGCACTTTGACAATACTTTCCCTCTCCTCCTTTTTCTGCTGCAAATATACCAGCCGTGACTAATTTTCTCATTTTTCCCCCTGGTACTTGCCTGCTTATTTATTCTGTAAAAGGATTTTCTTCCTGAAAATGACATCTTCCGTTTACCTGAAAGGTGAGTATCAGTGAAACACGGAGTGCAGCAGAAATACATTCCCCTTGTGAGTGGCCAATAAATGTATGACTGGCAGATCGGTAGGTTCTAGATAAGTACTGGACAGCTTAGACCAGCATGGACAGATGAAGGCAGGATCTGTGCTACTCTTGTGAAAAGGATGAAAACCTTTAACCAGACTGTTACCACTAACCATAGTTCCTGGTTTAATGTTAGGAATGAAAAATATTCCTCAGTTTTCTGCTCTTACATCTGTATTTAAATTTTCAACGTTCAGGATTGAATCAACCGATTTAACTCGATTTTTATGTATTAAGGAAAAGAACCGTTTCATTTTCTTTTGCAAATTACAGCTATAATGCACATATCTGTGCCTTTCTTTACTAGGTTTTCACTTACAGAAAAACACGAGTCTCCCATTAGAGTCCTAATGGGCTCATCATTTTGCAGAGTAAAACCTGTGGAAACCTTCTGATCTGAATCCCAATTAGTTCCCAACTTACCGCACCATTTCACTTTCCAGTTACGATTGGCATCGACTCCTCGGCAGCGAAACCTTGAGTTCCTTGACCTTGTTTTTCTCCAAAATCGATCCTAGACATAATTAAGAAAACAGGTGCAGAGAAAAATACTTAAAAGGTTATTCACATGCATTTTAGTAGCTCAATCAAGGAAAAAGTCACACCACTGAGCGGGGAGTTCTTCTGTGAATAGACAAGCCTGGGGAGTGGGAAATGGACTAGATTAGCAGTGGAGACCCAGGGTCATGCTCCAATTTCTGTCATGAATTTTCTGTCTCTTGTTTTCTCTTGGCCTCATTTCTTCATAGACAAAATTGAATGGGTTGGATTAGATCAGTGGTGTTTTTTTTTTTTCAATTTATTTGGAAAGAAAAATCTTTACTTATGAAATCTTATGCAAAAGCCAAACATAAAAACGAAATCAAATGGTTGGTGTTCTGATCGGGAAAGCAGTGAAGCCCTCTTTTGCATGTCTAGAATCACTCAGCTGACTGACCACCAAGCTTCCTTCCTGTCCTAGAAATTTGTGACTCTGTTTTCTATGACTTATTCAGTCCTTTATTCAATTGGCAAAGTGACTTACATTGGTCCAACTAAAATGGTATCCATCAACGTTAAATACAGGCATGATATAGAAATAGAGATGATTCAATATTTTTCTCATGGCTGGGTCACTTCTATGTGTTAGAAGAGCCTAAAAGACAAAGGTGACATTTTTCTTATAAATTGGTCCCTAGTACAGGTTTAGGAATAAAAGTGTGAGACTCCTTTCTACCCATGAGAAATAGCAAATACTGTGGATTAAAAAGTAATAAGCCATCATGAACTGTACTCTTTGATTACACATTCTCTGTTGAGACTTTTGTCTGGATTAAACTCACTGTCACCAATAACTTTTTAGCCAAGCTGTTAAAACAGATTAATTGGGAAGCCTCTTACAGTATTTCAGATCTGGCTAAATTTTTAGGCTGATTAAGAAAGTAACAATATAGATATGCTTTTGTATAACCAAAATGCTTTTTTTAGATTCCATTCAATTCTGGACAAAATAATTACCTAAATTTATTTGATAGCCTTACATGATACATCACAGCACATACTAGTTATATGTCACTTACTTGTTTATGTCTAGTTGGTACCAGGCTCAAGCCTTGGAACTTACTGCATGGAGACTCTGTTCTTTTCTCCTTACCTTTCTAGAAAACATTTAATGGACAATAGAACATCTTTGTCATCTTTATTGTGGCTCCTCTGAAGTCTTGCTCTTGTGATTGAGTTTCACTTCTCATGTGTCTGATCCCAAGTCTGAGGATTCACACTATAGATTGGCCTCAAATACAAAAGTGTTATGTGCTAAGTTGAGAATACAGACATTTTCCAATACCATTCCTATAGAATGAACTTTTCAACAAGTTCTTTTTAATGCATGTTTGTCTACGTATAGAATATCTTGGAGGAACACATAGGAAACTTGTAACAGTGGCTGCCTCTGTGTAGGGGGACTGGGGGACAACATGTGGGAAGGAGAATTACCTTTCATTTTATACCTGTTTGGATTGTTTGAATTCTTACCATATGAAAAACACCATTCCAAAATAAATTTTTTAAATAAAATCACTTTATTAAGGTAGGATTGACACACAAAAGATGTACATATTTAATGTGTACAACTTGATGAATTTCAAATAAGAATATACCTGCAAAACCATTACCCCACAATCTATGCCATAAACATATCCGTCACCTCCATCGAAAAAGTTTCTTCCTGCCCTCTTTATTTATCATCATTATTACTTTTTGTGATAAGAAAACTTAACATAAGCTCTAGCCTCTTAGCAAATTTTTAAGTATACAATATAGTATTGTTAACTATAGGCACCATGCTGTACAGTAGTTCTCTAGGACTTATTTAACTCATATTAAATAAAACCAAAACTTTGTACTTCCCTTCCTCCCCCCCACAAAAAAATAATTCTTAAATTATGTATATACTGCCTTGCAAAATTAAGTCCATAAAATTTTAATCCTCTTTTACAACTAGTTAAGTTGGATTTCTGAACCCACCATAGCAGCATTTTGTATTTAATATGGTGAGAATTCTATTCATAGAGAGCAAGCCAATCATAACAATTTGTTAGAAACTATCGCTAAATTATAAGAATAATGTTGAAAACATAGGGGTATACTCAAGAACATAAGAGTTAAATACAATTTACAAACATTAATATAATTCTCTCATTCTCTTTTTGTTTAAGGTTCAATAATAGTTGTTGGTCAAACTAACTTCAATAGAATTTTCGTGTATGCTTGAATTTCTATTAACTGTCTAATGCTTTAAACTAGGGGGAAATCCCTAGTATGTGATCAATTTTACAAGTCCTGAAATTTTGTTTTCCTGTAATAAGTGGAGATTCCCCAGTGCTTGGAGGAAGTCTTCTGCTGGGATGGTGGGGCAGAGCTAGATGGTTGGCTGTTGGCTAGGTTCCTTTCTTAAAGTTCCACAGCTGTGGCTTTCCACGCCACTCTACAGACAAAGAGAAAAGAGACAGCAGGAGAAAGCAGCTGGGGCAACAAAGCGTGAAAGAAGGGGTAGGAAAAAGCCATGGTAATTTCTCTCCCTGCCTTCCTAGCACTGGGGACCATAGCTTTTTCGTCTCCATCCGACCTGGGAAAGTCTCATCTTTCCCAAGCACAGATCATGTTAGTATTAATACCTACATGGCTGTCTGAGCTAGAGACCTGCATGAGAATGTTCTCATCCCACTGTCTTCTCCAGTGCAAGTGATCTCCATGGTTTTATATTTAAAAGAATATTGCTAACTTCCTTTAAAAAAAGACAACATATTTTAAGCACGTAGAAAAAATAAAGAGAAGTCTGCCCACCAACACATCTTGCCATATTTATCAAATCTTTTTTTTAAAAAATTGAGACATTATAGACAAAAGTCCCCCTCCCCTTTTTTAATTGCTCCCTCCCTGATCTCACTTTTCTCCCTCCACCAAGATAATCCCTATCCTGTTTGACATTATCATTCTCATGCATGATTATGTCTGTTTGTACATATATATGGATTTGTGAACAATATATAATATTGTGTATGCTTTGAAATATTATGCAAATGAGATCATGATGTCTGCTTCCTCCATTATTTCTGAAATTTATTAAGTTGAAGATTTACTCATTTTAACTGCTAAATGGTATTCCATTATAGGTAAATACATAATATATTGATCCCTTATTTTGTTGATGGACAGTTAGGTTGTATTTCATATTTCATTGTTATAATATTGCAATGAACATTCTTGCACATTTCTCCTAGACATATGTGAGAGTTTCTTTGTAATATATATCTAGGAATGGATTTGTTGGGTCATAGATTTACATGCCTTCAACTTTACTAAATGTTGTCATTTTTTCCTCTAAATCAGTAAACATGCTCATCTGCAGTGAATGAGAGTGAATTAACATGATACCTCTGTCAAACAACAAGTTTCCATTTGTGGGTGGAATTGCATTAATGCACTTAGGTCTATATCCATTCACCAACCCCGCACCATGGTTTACATGGAATCTGATGAATCTAGTGGGATGTATTTCCCCATGTTGTTTCAGTTCAAAATTATCTTGGCTATTTTTGATGCTTTTTTCTTCACATTAATTTTGGAATCAAGGTTGATCACATCAAAGATGTTCTGTTTTATATTTAGGTTGTTGTTTTGTCATTAATGGATGTTGAATTTCAGCAAATGATTTTTCTTCATGTATTGACATAATCATTTGGTGGTTGTTATGATAAATGCCAGTAAATAATTTTCTATTATTAAACCATCCTTGTATTCCTGGGATAAGCCCATTGGTTATGATATGTAGTCTTAATATATTGGGTGGATTCAGGTTGCTAATATAGTCATGCACCACATAATGACATTGTGGTCAATGACGAACTACATATATGATGGTGGTTCCATAAAATTATAATGGAGCATGTATACAATCCTGAAATATGCACTTGATATTGGCATTACAAATCAAGTAGGGAAAATGATATTCAATAATGATGCTGGGACATTTGGTTTTTCATCTAGGTTTGTATAAGTATATACCATCTAGGTTTGTATAAGTATACTCTATCATGTTCACACAGTAATGAAATTGCCTAATGACACATTTTCCAGGAAGTATCCCTGTCATCAAGTGACATGGCTGTATTTACATCTACATTCCTACCTGAGATAGGCCTATAATTTCCTTTCTTATTTTGTGCTTGTTTGGTTTTGGTACCAGAGTTATATGATCCTATTGTGATTTGGTGGGTATTTATAAAAATATATTTGGAGAATATTTTTAATGTATTTGAATTATTAGTTCTCTGAATGGTAGAATTCAGCTCTAAAACCATCTAGTCCTAGAGCAGAAATTTACAGAATACAAAGATACAATAGGAAAAATATATCTTTGCTTTCTGTTCCATTGATTTTTGTTATCATTTTGTTGTTGCTGTTGTTGACTCTTATTTGTTTTCTAATTTCTTGAGTTGAAAGCTTGGCTCACTAATGTGGAGACTTTATTCTTTTTTTCAAAAAAATTTTTTTATTTTCTCCTTTTTCTCTTTTTGCCTCACTGATTATCCTTAATCTTTTTAAATGTATTTATTTAAAACTATAAATTCCTCTTCAGTACTACTTTACTTTCATTTTCTGTCTTGATGTATAGTAGCTTTTTGCCATATAGTTCTAAATATTGAAACTTTTCCTTGATTTAAATGAGTTATTTATAAGTGTTTTTGTTTTTAAATACGTGAGTTTTTTAAAGATGTATTTTTTGTAAATGATTTCTAACAACTGCCTTACAGCTAGAGAATGTAGTCTAGGTAGTATAGATTCTTTGATATTTGCTGAGCCTTGCTTTGTGGCCTAGTATTATAGTCAATTTTTGTGAATATTCCAACTGTGCTTGAAAAGAATATGCATTTTCTAATTATTGGGTAGGGATTCTACATGTGTTCATTAGATTAAGTTTACTATGTTGTCTATATCATCTATATTCTCACTTAAACACTGAGAATTGTGATAAAAACACATTGTTATTTGGGGTTTATCACTTTTTCTTATATCCTGTCAATTTTTTGCTTTATATATTTTGAGGCCATTAACATCACTTAAAAATCTTCATTTCTAAACAATATATTAATCAAAGAAGCTGTTCATAGTATTCTATTCTGGAATGGATTTAATTTTTAAGACTTGCCAGCATGCGTTCTTCCTCTGACAAACAAGCAGGGTGTCATTATATTGCATATGCTATATTTGTGATTTTTATAACTCTCTAAGAATTGCAGCTATTCCCCATCTGGTCAGACAAAGCAAGAATGATCACGATGTGATGACTGTTAAATACCAAACAGGACGTTTGAGGGACCTCCTTGCACAAATGCTTTAAATAATAGGATAGAGATCATTTCTCTTTTACGGTTTAGGTGGGGGTTTCTAGAAAAAACACAACCATATGTCTACTTCCTATTATTCTGACATATGATAACCATAAATAACCTAGGGGTGTGCTTTTCTTCTGATATGTAGAACTCTTTTTATCAATCCATACACACCACCCATACACATAGAAAAGGAGATGCCTGGACCTACCTTAAAAGTTTGATTTTTTGATTACTATTGTTGTTTACGAAGAAGGCTTAAGAGTCCTGGTCTGATGGCCAGTCACAAAACAATGCACCACACGCCTCAGTGTGGCAGTCCCTAGGTATTACATCCCCTCACTTCAAAATTTATTTTAAAAATGCTTCACCAAAATTGATTTTGATCTTCCATGAAAATATATTAAAGAAAGTTTTGAGTATTACCTCTTACCAGGCAAATGATATGTTTGGTACTATGTTAGGGCATTTCTAAAGTTAATTAAAAAGGAAAAAGAATGAATCTATTTCGTATTCACCACCTATCAGGACAATTTTGGCTTTCTCATACACATATACATGTCATATGTCCAAATTCAGCAACTAATCTTTGGTTAAAATCGAAGACAGATTTTGCCATTACTACAGCCTTTGTGCGGTATGACAAAGTTAGGTAGAAGAGTTTCCTCCATTTCACTGTTTTTGCGTTTATTTGGTCGGATGTGGCTTTCTTAGAGCTCACGAGAATCTGGAATGTGGGGGTCATTTTTCTGAGAGTTGTTGTTAATGGCTTTTAAAAGGTAGCATTTAAACGTTCCTCTATTTTTGTTTTTCTTCTAGAAGCACTGCAGAGGACCTAAAAATAATAACCACACATCCAATGAAGGGCACACTGTGAGAACTAAGCATGTTACAGCTAAGGCAAAAGGAAGGGCACAGTCATCATCTAGATGAAGAATTGCCTCGTCTGGACTGGACAAGAGTAAGATTATTTAGGAGGGAAAAACATTGTTGTATCAAAGTGGGTGCATCTGTACACAAAAGAGGTATTTAAAATTCAATACCAGGAGAATGAAGCAAAGCAGGGGAGAGTTTTAGGGAAATTAGAAAAAAAATGAAGCCTAATCTATAAAGATAGTTGATATCTATCAACTGTAAGAGCTCATTTAATACAAATGGTCAACTAAATACTAGTTTGAAAGCAACATGAACAAAAGGCTCCATGAGTGAAGGATGAAGAACTACAAACCATATGTTAATCTTATAAATTCTAGTTACTTTTATACTTAATTTATACTTGGAACCACCCACAGTGACTAATCTAACAGGGCAGATGAAGACTGAAAATGCTATTAATCTACATTTTCTAGTAAGAGATATAGATAGATATTTGAAATGTTTTGTGTAACCAGGAAGAATATATTATTAGATGCATGTCTACCCTTTTTCACATTTATAACATTTCACATTTCTAGAACTTTTACACTGAAATAGCCTAATAACAATGATTACTTGTATTTACTCATGAGAAGAAACCAGGACCAACTGTGGCATTATTAAGATCTACTATGTAAGGATCTTTGACCTACCAAAAAAGAAACTATAGGTGTCCTTGCTTTGCATGCCTCTGATATACACAAATTTTAGCTATCACAGTTTAGTTAAATAACACCAGTCTTCCCACAGTGAAAATTTTAGTTTCCACTGCTAGATCTTTAGTTTTCAAATCCCTCTGTAAACAATAGATGTGCATTAAGATCTGGGATCAATTACATAATTTCTTTGAAAGTCTGTCAGTGGTGTTTGGTGCCTGCAGCTCTCAATCAGTTTATACACAGACAGCAAAGTGTGTAGCTATGTTGTGTCCTTGTTCCCCAGTGACAAATCTGCAAGATATTTTACAAAAATGGATGACGGAGAGAGGAAATTGTCCAATTAAGATGAAATGAAAAGTGATGACACTGGAGGTGAAATTTGAACCAAATGTAAATGGAGTTTAGAACAAATATCTGACGGGGAATGTTGACACTGCCACCTTGCAGCTTCAGATACGCAGCCAGAGGAACCAGCGAAGACAAATCTACTCACACAGATGAGGAAAGTGGTTGTGATGAAAAGGATGAGGTTCCAGAAGAAGTGACGCCAGCAGCACTTCACAGTAAAGGGACTCTCAGAGATATTTCATGACATTGAAAGTACAAAGAAAATATATTAAAAGTTGGTCCAATTAGAAAAGGAGTATGACAATCCAACTAAGAAAGGAGTATGTCAAGTCAAATTTTTATAAAAGATACTGATTTCACGTTGTAGGTTATACAGAGAAGAAGGCAAGCAGAATCCGAATTTGACAAGGTTTTTTTTTTTTTTTACAAAGAAATGAGACATTTTGATTTATTTAGTATTATAGCATACTAAATATTATTTTTAGCATTTGAAAATCATTCATATAACTGAGAGCAGAGTTTTTAATATTTTAATAAAAATCTGTTAGGGTCACAGAACAAATGATTTCTCTCACTGATAACTAAGATCGCTCTGTCCTGCTTCAACTAGCGTGGTCCCTGCTATAGTTTGAGTGCTACTGTGGAAAGTGAGCACTGTCTATATAAACAACGGCCAGAACATTCTCTATTATTAGATAGGGGAATGCAATGGATTTCAATTTAATTAAATTAAAACAAAACAAATATTAATATAGATCCTGCTATGTGTAAGACATTATAAATTTGATAGAAGGGGAGAGAGATAGGTTGAAGGATATAGAGGATTAAAGAGAAATTGGGGAGAGTGAGGATGGGAGATTATGGGGAGCTAAAGGTACCCAAGAGCCAGGAGAAAGCAAATCAGAATATTGTAATGACTTGGAATGTCAGTGAACAAAGTCAGACAACTTAAAAAATGGGGATCATTTTCATATGATGAGCTTTTCCCATTATGTAGTTAAGAACAAAGCTGTATTTGCTTATTCAGTTGAACTTATTGTTAATAGATATTTGATCTGGGCTTGGTAACCCTCTCAGTTACTTCTTTATTCCTTGGCTTTTGGCACATTTTACACATGCAATTTAAGTTCTCTCTTTTTAAAAAGATTTATTTTTAGTGATACATTTCTTAACCAAAGCTTTGATTGGTTCACCCTTACATTTGAGGTTTTATATTTTTACTTTTGATAAGCAGCAAGACATAATGAGACTGAAAGAGATGATTATCGAAAAGGAATATTCCCTGGAAAGTTCTTAGATCCTGGGAGGAAGAACCTTCCCATTCTGGAAAGACTTCCCAATCAGAGGACTTCTGCAACCACCGCTCCAAGTCTTCCTTAGAGCTCTGTCCTATGCATGCAAACCACCATAGCCTTCACATACTACTATTTACCCTGCCTGGAAAATAACTCGCTTCCCTGAAGGTCTCCTATTCCTATTTTTGGGTATTTGAATCATCTACATGGTACATCTGAATCACATGCCAGTTTTTGGCACTTGGGACCAGCCATCACTGCAGTGCCAAGTGTAGACGGGTGGAAATGTGCAATGGAGATGGTTTTCCAGTGTAATCAAGCTGTGCCCGAAGGGTGAGGTTTCACGTTACATAGACAGCAGAGGAATACTGTGGCTCATCTGGGGAACTAAGGATGCTTTAGTGTTTCTTTCTCTTTTCTTTTTTGTGCTGCTGTAACAGGGCCAATTTAGATCCACCTGTATATTATACATCCTCAATGTCTAGAAGAACTTTCCATTTCAGAACATTTTAGTCCCAATCATTTTTTTTTCCACAGACCGTTGCATTATCTTTGGTCTGTAACTGAGTTAGATAGAATTCAACCACTGATTCTAAAATACCTGTAGGAATATATGACTCAAACATAACTGAGTTTAGTTTGACAATGAAATGTACTCAGTTTTCTCTCGGTTAAATTTATTTTTAAAATATAGTCATTTTTGGTCCTGTTTAATATGGAAAATATAGAAAATTCAGAAAAGCATAAGAAGAAAATAAAAATCATCCATGATCCTACCTTCTTTTAGGATTTGGTATATTTTTCATGTACATATATTTCAGATATAGAGTTTACAAAACTAAAATTATAAAATGATGCTCATACTGTGTTTCTTTTTGATATAGCAGCATGTCATGAACAGTTTCCTTCATAAATAAATACTCAATTAAAATACATTTATGTAATCTGGGCTAGCAATCATTTCCTTTATGCCTTCCTTCTTTGATTTTATGCTTGGAAATGCCTTTCTCGCTTGGAGATCAAATATTTCCTTTAGTTACTTTCTAAATATTATATGAATAACTCCCGTCGAATTTGTCTCAGCATTGTAGAATTATTTGAGGAAAAATTTAAGTGTTATGCATAACCCTGGGCCAATAAACACCAGCCATAACCTGAGATACTCAATCTGGGGGGCTGACAATTTCAAACTTACAAAAGTGAACAAAGCCAAAATTGCCTCATTTGATTGAAAGTGAGTCTGAAAAAACAAAGCAAATGCTATTCCATCTGTATTAGCAACAAAGAATTAAAGTGGCCTGTCCACAATTTAAAAAAACAAAAAGATGTAAAAGTGGGCTGCTACTGAAAATTACTTAGGTACCCTATGTATAAATATTACTCCCCCTGAGTTTGTATAAGGACCTCAGTGGCTAACTGCTATAACTTCAGGCCCTTTTCTTGTCTATTCTTATCAGATTATGTCATTCAGATTAGAAAAGTACTTACAAACAACGTTGTTACGGTGGGCAAAACCACTGGAATCTACTCCTGGTTGTCTGCTGCCCAAATTAGGCCTGTGAACCAGGTATTCGTTCATTTGGCTGCTCGCTCTGTCTCTCCCCTTTCACCAGAGAGCAAGTCATTCTTTCAGTTCATGAGACTCAAGTTGCATGAGAACACAGTTTGTGATTGTCCCTCTCCTCTACTCCAATATTCACAGTGCCCTAACAGCACCTGGTCTGGTGCATGGTAAGCCCCTAATAATTACTTGTTGAATAAATTGATCATTTCCCTGCTTTGTGTCGTGTTGAATTGGGTGCTTCCCTTCAAACCAATGGTACTTCCAACACTTCAACAACACCATCGCTGTCTTGGGCATCTTGTCATCTCTGACCCACCCTCCTCTTTCATTCTCACATCAAGCCAATCCTCCATTCATAAAAACTTACTCTACTGGTGCCTTCCTCTGTGTCTGTGTCATATCCTCTCACGTGAACTGTAAATGCATCGAGGAAAGGGTGGGTGTCTTGTGCCCTATACTACAGTACTTGAACCATGACAGGACTCACTATGCTCCCTTCACATAAAAAGAAGTGCTTAATAAGCATTTGGAAGAATGAATGAATAAGTGATTTTTTTCCTTTGAACCTTCTTACATGCTTTCTTTACCTTCTGTTTCACTCTTCCTGCCCATGTGTAGATTTCTGCTTCCAAAACTTCTGGCTGGTCGGCCTCAGTCTGGGCTTTTCCTTCTTCTTTCATCCATGTATCACTGGCTTTCATCTTTAAACTCCCTGACAATGACACCTACTTTTCACTATTTATCAATGTTTCCTCATTTTATTAATACTTTATTGGACCAAACTCTACTTGGCTTCTAAGGCTTATTACAGTTCTTCAGTCACTTTCATGTTGTATTAGGATCTGCTCACACAACTACAGGCTGTCGTCTCGCTAATCTACAGTCACGCACACGCCATGTCTACTCCCACATTCGCCCTTTCTCTTTCTTGGAACACTTTTATTTCCCTGATCAAATTCCAACTTCTCAGTCAAGGCCTAACTTGAGACTCATTTCTTCTACAAAGCTTCCATAGAGCTTGTCTTTTTCAGGTCTTCATGGAGTTTTCTGATTCCTTTATTCCTTCAGATACTATCATCAGTATAATCTAGCCTCCAAAGACACACTATATTATGTGGTTTCCTGCACGTAAAGATTTCTCCTCAAATAGAATGTAGCTCCTTAAGTGCAGGGACCATGACTTCTGCTTCTGCTAACCCCCATAACTCAAGCAGAGTGTTGAAAATGTAGCGATCAACAAGAATTTGTTGAACTGATTAATACAGATGTCTTCTAGGGAAGCCATAATCAACCCTAATTTTTAAAATAACAGCTTTTTGAGGATATAATTCACATACCTTATAATCTATTCTTTTAAAATGTACAATTCAGTGGTTTTTAGTATATTTACAGAGTTGTGCAACCATTACTACTATAATTTTATAATGTTTTCATCATGCAAAAAAGAGACCTCATACCTTTATCAATCCCCCAACCCTTTCATCTTCTCTAGCCACAGGCAACCACTAATCTACTTTCTGTTTATATAAATTCACCTATTTTGGGTATTTCATAATATGGAATCTGGTTGTACATGATCTTTTGTGACTAACTTCTTTCATTTAGCATGTTTTTAAGGTTCATTCATGTTGTAGCATGTATCAGTACTTCACTCCTTTTTTTATAGACATATAATTAATATAACATAAAACTTATCATTTTACAGTATACAATTCAGTGATTTTTAGTATATTTGCAATGTTACACAACCATCATCACTAGCTAATTCTAAAACATTTCCATCACCCCAAAAAGAACCTGGTAATAGTCCCAAATTCCCTCTCACCCAATATCCTGGCAACCACTAATCTACTTCCTATTTCTTTGGATTTGCCTATTCTGGGCATTTCATATAAATGGAATGATACATACGTGACCTTTTGTGTCTGCCTTATTTCACTTAGCACAATGTTTTCAAGGTTCATCAATACTATGGCTTATATTCGTACTTCATTCCTTTTATGGCTGAATAATATTCTATTGTACGGATATGGGTGCAGATATATGTTTTCAGTTCTCTTGGGTATGTACATAAGTATACACATAGGAATGGAATTTTTGGGTTATATGACAACTCTATGTTTAACTTTTTGAGGAAGAGCCAAATTGTTCTAAACTCTATTTTTAACTTGACAGTTTCCTTTACTTTTAATTTTTGTCCATTACTTTTAAGTCCATTACTTTTAAGTTTTGTGAGTGTCTCTCTTCACAAGTATCTACTTGCTGTCTATTTTCTTTGTCCCCTGCCCTTTATCCATTCTCAGGCTGAAGTCTCTTACTCTCCTGTAAATAGTGTCTGCTTACCTTTGCAGAAAGGAAAACTTCCAGTTCTGCATGTTTATCTCTGTTTGCTTCTCCTATGTATCTATGCTAGTTTTCTTTCTTTTATGAATTTAGTGGTTGTATCATCTCTCTTGGTCCATGACAAATTTAAGGAAACCTTATTGCTGAAAGAGAGTATTTCTTAAAAGCTCCTTTTTAGTTTTATGGTGGAGCATCTGTGGCACACATTTCAGTAGTAAGTCCATCATGTCAGTGATCCTCTTCCTACTCTCCTGCCAAAAACTCATGGTATCATTAATATGATACGACGTCAGCTATGGTTCTGCTAACCTAGAATAAGCAAGCATTCAACAAGGGAAAGATTTTTCAATCCAAGTGTACCTGCTTACAAGATATAAAATATGTATGATATGTGAATGTTAGGTAATAAAAAGAGGTAGCAAGCATTGAAATTAGAAAAGTGATGGCTCTATATATTTCAACATAATTCAATGATCATCAATTTAAAAGACTAAAGCCCACACGTTTTGTGATATGTTTGCATTTTAAAAATGCCTACCAACTAGCAACTATCAAATATTTGTTGAGATAATAAATTCATTTAAGCATTTTTCAAAATAAAATAACCAAGCCCATCTTACCAGTCATTTAATCCTGGTAGTTTGCTTTCAAATCACTGTTTTCTGAGCTCTGTGTTTCCAAAATAGACATCCATGGATCAATCTGCTAAACTAGAATGGGGGCAGAAGTGGAAGTGTCTCTCAGGGCATGGCATGGGACAGTCAGGCTGGCTGAAGAAGAGATGAACATGTGGAGCCAGAGCCATGTCTTGATACTCCGTGTTTCCATGGCAGAGAGTCAGGGCCAGAGATGAGGATTACACAGCAGGGAAGAGACAGCCAGGGTGAAATTGCTTCAGTTTCTCTAGGTAAAGATGGTTTTTTGGATTCCAAAGAGAATGGAAACCAGGGGTATGGCGCATGACTATTATTTTTACAGTGAACTTTCTATTTTGAGATAAATGTAGATCCACATGTAATTATAAGAAGTAATATAAAGAGATACCATGTACCCTTTACCCATTTCCCCCCAGTGATAACATCTTATGAAACTGTAGCATAACATCACAATCAGGGTGTTGGCATTGACACAGTCAAGACACACAACATTTCCATCACCACGAGGATCCTTCATGTTGCATTTTTATAGCCACATCCACCTCTTCCAATCTCCACCCCTTCCTTAGCCCTGAGCAACCACTAATCTGTTCTCTAGTCCCATAATTTTGTCATTTCATGAATAACATATAAATGAAAAAATACAGTAGGCATCTGTTTGGGACTGGCTTTTTTCACTCAGCATAATTCTCTAGAGACTTATCCAGGTTGTTGTGTAAATCAATAGTTGGTTTCTTTTTACTGTTGAGTAGTTTTCTATGGTACGGATGTACTATAGTTTATTTAACCATTTGCCTGTTGATGGGTATCTGGGTTGTTTCCAGTTTTGGGCTATTATAAATAAAGCTGCTATAAACATTTGTGCACAGGTTTTTGAGTGAACATAAGTTTTAATTTTTCTGGGATAAATGCCAGGAGTACAATTACTGGATCACATGGTAGTTGTATGCTAAAAGGGACTGCCAACTATTTTTTAAGAATAGCTTTATCATTTTACATTCCCACCTGCAATGTACAAGTGATCCGGTTTCCTGCATCTTCCTTGGCATTTGGTGATATATACCCATATATGTGTAGCTCTACCTATAGATCTATAGACATAG
The DNA here is from genome assembly GCA_963574885.1 of Lepilemur ruficaudatus. Taxonomy (NCBI): domain Eukaryota; kingdom Metazoa; phylum Chordata; class Mammalia; order Primates; family Lepilemuridae; genus Lepilemur; species Lepilemur ruficaudatus. The sequence continues at coordinate 38,815 of CAUYRT010088082.1, forward strand.
ATCTATTTATATATATAACTAATTTTAGCCATTCTGATAGGTGTGTAGTAACAGTTCATTGTGGCTTTCATTTGAATTTCCCTAATGACATCTTTTTGCCTGTGCTTCTTTGCCATCTGTATATATACACTTTGGTGAAATGTCTCTTCATGTCTTTTGTCCATTTTCTAACAGGATTGCTTGCTTTTTTTACGTCAAGTTTTGAGTTTATATATTCCAAGTATGGGTCTTTTATTGGATATGTGGTTCACATATATTTTCTCCTGGTCTATAGCTTATCTTTTTCATCCTTTTAACAAGGTTTTTCACAGGCAAGGGTTTTGAATTTTGATTAGGTTTGATAACATACAATTAATTTATCAACTTTTCTTTATATGGAGCATGCTTTTGGTGTCAAATCTAAGAACTCTTTGCCCTAACTTTAGATCCTAAAGACTTTCTCTTATGCTTTTTTTATCTAAAACTTTTATAGTTTTAGATTTACAATTACAATTTACAATTGCAATTTACAATTACAATTTACAAAATTTACAATTTTACATTTAAATCCATCATTCATTTTGAGTTAATTTTTATGTAAGGTCTAGATCTAGACTTAGGTTGAGTCTCATTTTTTTTTGCCTATGGATGTCCAATGGCTCTAGCACCATTTGTTGAAAAGGCTGGCTTTCTTTCATTGAATTGGTTTTGCATCTTTGTCAAAAAATCAGTTGGAAATATTTGCATGGATCTATTTCTAAATTCTCTATTTCATTTATCCGTGTCTATCCCTGCACCAATACCACAAACTCTTAGTTATTGTAGGCATATGATATGTCTTGAAATTGGGTACTATGAATCCTCCCTCCCTCTTTATTCTTCTATTTCAAAATAGTTTTAGCTCTCCTAATTTCTTTGAATTTCCATGTAACTTTTAGAATAATCTTGTCTATATCTACAAAAAAACTTGTTGGAGTTTTGATAGAAATTGTGTTAAATCTATATATCAATTTGGGAGAATTACCATCTTTACTCTAGTGAGTCTTCCAATCCATGAATATGCTAAGCCTCTCTACTTACTTAGATTTTCTTTATTTCACCAGCATTTTATAGTTTTCAGCATATAAGTCCTATATTTGTTTTGTTAGATTTACAGCTAAGTATTTTACTTTTTTGAGTGATTGTATATGATACTGTATTTTTAAAATTTCAGCATCCATGTGTTCACTGCTATTACATAGAAATACAATTGATTTTTTGTGTGTATCTTGTATCCTGTGACCTTGCTGAACTCACTAGTTCTACAGAACTTTTCTGCAGATTGCTTGAGATCTTCTATATAGACACTCATGTCTTCTACAAATAGGGATAATTTTATTTATTTCTTTTCAATCTGTATGCCTTTTATTTGCTTTTCTTGTGTGACTGCACTGGCTAGGACTTCCAGCATTATGTCAATTAAGAGTGGTGAGAGTGGACATTCTTCCCTTGTTCCTGATCATAGGGAGAAAGCATTCAGTTCTCTACTGTTAATTATAAAGTTTGCTGTAGGTTTTTGTAGATATCTGTAAAAAAGTTGAAGAAGTTCTCATCTATTTCCATTTTATGAGTTTTGATCACGAATGTGTTGACTTTTGTCAAATACTTCATCTGCATCAATTGATAAGATCATATAATTTTTCTTTTGTGGCTTTTAATACAGTAGATTGCATCGATTAACTTTTGAGTCTTGCACTGGGCTGGCATCCCTGAAATAAATCTCATTTGGTTTATTGGTTCTGGTGTATAATTCTTTCTATAGATTGCTAAATTCTATTTGCTAGTATTTTGTTAAGGATTTCTGCATCATTTTTAAGAAAGATATTGGTCTGAGTTTCCTTTTCATGTCTCTGTCTGGTTTGGTGTCAGGCTTCATAAAATGAATTGGAAGTGTTCCCTTGTCTTCTATTTCCTGGGAGAGATTGAATTGGTATTCATTCTTCTTTAAACATTTGGTAGAATTCTCCAGTGAAACCTTTCAGGCCTTAAGATTCCTTCTGGGAGAATTTAAAAATCATAAATTCAATATTCTTAATAGTTATAGGGATATTCAAATGATCTATTTCATAATACATGAGTTGTAGCAGTTTGTGTTTTAAATTAATTCCTTCATTTTGTCTAAGTTGTAAAATTTATATGTGTTATTCATAATATTCCCTTGCTATTCTTTTGCTATCACAGGTTTCACAGTAATATTCCATTTCACTCCTGATATTGGTAATTTGCATCCTCTTTTTTTGTCTCTCCAGCTAGATCTTTGTTAATTTTATTTATCTTTTAAATGAACCAGCTCTTCATTTTATTGATTTTCTCTTAAGATCTTCCATTTTTAAGTTCATTGATTTCTGCTCTTATTTATAATATTTCCTTCCTTCTGCTTGCTTAGGGTTTATTTTCTAATTCTTTTTCTTCCTCGAGGGAAGAACTTACATTATCATTTTGAGACCTTTCATCTATTCTAATGCATACATTTAATGCTATAAGTTTTCCGGTCAGCATTGCTTTAGCCATACCCCACAACATGTAGAATAACACTTGGCTCTTAATAGATGTTCAAATATTTGTTAATGAATGAGAATGAGGAGAATTCAGTGTAATGATTTGGAAAGACTTGTCAAATCACCTCACAGGGTATGGATGGTACCACCTGGATTTTTGCAGTGCACAACCTGTACACCCTATAATCTAAACTAAAATTCCAAGGAAGAGAAGGACACAGGGCAGCCACAGGAAAAGGAAGAGGCATGTACAATGACTGTCAACTGAGGGCAGTTGATTTTGGAGCAAGAACAAGAAGCATCAATTAAGATTAGACTCCATTTCCACAAAAATGAGTAAGGAAAGTCTTCCTGCCCTACACTCCTCCCTCCTATGTCAGGCCGTCTTCATGTGTGCAGATGAGTCAGGCGATTCCTGTGCCTCTGCTACCTTTCCCGCAACTCTTTCCCTACCCCCAGTCATGACTGGCACTTGCCTCTCCACTTTACCACTTGCATTTCCCATATCAGTGAAGCATTTGATACAAGGTAATAGAATTAATTTCTTACTAGCTTTTGCATTTGTCCTAACAGGATGAAATGGTGATTTAAGAGAATGTGAATTACTCAATAAACTGAGTAGGAATGGTTAGAAAATTTTATTACATAATAATTATAAAATAAGGATTCTTTTGTGGGTTTGGTAGTGACTGAGAGACAGATTTTGTAAATTTAGTACATTTTTGACGTTTGTAAGATATATTTTTTAAGACCTAGGAGAGTCCTCAAAGTCCACAAATTCTACTAGGGCACATAATTTCTCCCAAAACACAGTGAAATATATTAAATAACTGATATATTTAAATATCCTTTGTTTTCTTAGTAGTTTTCTATAAGGCTAGGACTAAAGAAATTTGTAGGGTTATTGTCTGGCTAAGACCCATCATTTCCTTAGATTTTTTCACTTTCATTACTAGTGGTTGGTTTCTTTTTAAGAGTTTTTTTTTAAACTAAGAGGTTAAAAAAAAAACTCATGAAAGTGAAAGTATGTAATATACTTGACAATGAATAGAAAAATATTAGAACATATTAAAGTGTTGGCCCAAAAGTCTAGCCCACTCTTGGAATAGGCACCCACTCAATACACTAGCTCAGAGGACTCATGATTCAAAAGAAGCGTTCAGAAAATGAGAAATTACTGAGTCATCAACTATTCGGGTTACTGAAAAATAACTGAAGCTGAGGATGTTAAATCCACAGATGCCAAAGGTCTTTTAGCATCTAAATTACAGACCTAGGGCAGGAGGGCACAATGCAATCACTGTTCACCTCTTTATTGTCACAGCATAAGTGAGATCATTTTCAGGGGGAAAGGCAGGTGATACAGAACTGAATATCATAAAAGACATTGCTCGGGAACACCATGACTTGGATTTTTAGTCATTTGCCATATTTCCACTGCTCTGGTTGGTTCCTAATGTGTCACAAATTCATAAAGCCTCTGAACCTCAGGTTCTTTCTCTTTAATGAGGGCTGTCAATTCCAACTTCCAAGGGCGGAGGTTAGGAGAATCTGAGCCAGGGTTGTAAGAGGTGTTCGTAAACATGAAAGCAGCCCACAGAATCAAGGCTTTATCATCATTCAATCAGGTATCGCTGGCTTTAAAACCTTGCTTTGTTCCTGGAGCCGAATAAAAACACATGGACGCACTGACTGGCTGAAACGGACATTGTGTAAAAGGTTTCACTTACTTCTTTTACAAACCACTGACAAAAGGCAGGACCGATCCATTCTCTGGCATGAATACCGCAGTCTATCCAGACAGCTCTTTTGTAAGGTCGTGTTCTTCTGCCCAGCTGAAAACAAATGTATTCATAGTAACCAACTCAGGCTTTTATTTTTGGATTCACTGACCAGCATAATTTGATAAGGTTCCAGCGTAATTCTTCACTATAGTTTGGTTCATTAGAAAATGCATAAAAATCATAAAGAGATTTCTTATCTGCTTCAGAAGTCCGGGCTTGTTTATGCAGAAACAATAAATTTATTGCCCTAGTTTATAATAAAAGAATTAGAAAATACAAAAGGAAAAGGGAGATCCCTAAAGTAGGAAGCATTTCTTCTCCATTTTAATATATTAATAGCATGTGGCTGTTAAGTAAAAAGCGAAATTTCCCCCTTCCCCATTTCTCCCGCTCTGTCTCTTTAACCAGGGAATATTTCTTAAAGAAATAGCTATGTTTTATAGGTGGATAAAGTCTAACTTTATTGCACCACAAAATGGAAACATAAAACAACTTGATTTGTAGAATCAAGGGACAGATTTTTCTTTACAACCCTACTATCTATATTATTTTTAACCTACTTTCTAACCCAGTAATCAATAGGTAGCTCTTGATATTATACTCATCGGGGATCTAGTTTTCATTTACTCATTAATTCACTCAACTAATATTTCAGGAAATCCTTTTTAATGTCAGACAGTGTGCTCGGTACTGGAGATTGAAAGATGAAAAGACAAGGAATTTGCCAGTGGGGAGGGCAGACGTGTAAGCAATCAATCAACCATTATGATGTGAATATCCGTAAGTTACTGTGGGAACATACAGTGTTATGTTGAATTTTCCTGGGGAATAAAAGAAAGTTTCTCCGAAGAAGAGTGCTGGAGTACTTGAGCAAGACTTGCAGCATGTCTGGCAGACAAGTTGGAGGAAGGCGTCTCCAGCTTGGAAGAGAATCTGAGCACATCATATCTGAGAAACTGCTTCTGCAACCTGACGGAGGCATGACAGATGAAGCCGAACACGGAAGTCCCTGGGTACCACGTAAAAGAGAGGAGCCTCCCTCCTCTGTTCCGTGAGAGGCTTCTGTGTACGTGTGTCGACGCACAGTCGTGTTAGAGAGCTCACACTGACGGCAGTGTGGAAGGTGGATTAGAGATGAGAAGGCTGAGGATGGAGGCTCAGAGGAAGCTCAGCACAAGGCCACTGCTGCAACAGTCCATGGAGAACAGATACAGAGAGAAGTCAGCACAACCGTAGTGAAGAGAAGAGAAGAGATTGGGGCAGACCCAAAATATATTTAGAAGAAAGAATTGTCAGTTCTTGGTGGTAAATTTAAAGTGAATGGTTAAAATAAAGGAGAGGAATTTAGGATGATGCTCATGTGTCTGAACTGGGAGGAGACAGGTGCCATTCTCAGTCTGAGCTGCTTTTCTGAGTACACAGGTGAGAGTGTCAAGTAGGCAATGATGGATGAATTTAAGGCTCCAGAGAGCGGATCCCACTGGATACAAAGGTCTGGGATGATCGTTGAAACTGTGGCACAGATGTGCCCATCTAGACAGAGTTTCTGGCATGAAAGCAGAGCTGAGGACAGACCTGGGGATTGATTACCAGACTCTAAGAAAAGGACAGGGCAAGAGGAGGCAGTGAAGGAGACATGAATGGCCAGAGACCGGAGGAAGGTCAACTAAGAGTCATCACTGAACTTAGAAGGAGAAGTTTCAGAGGTGTTTTTGGGGCAAAGGCTGGGCCAAGTCGGAATGGGAAGTGAGAAAGTAGAGATGGCCACTACAGGTGAATCTTTTCAGAAGTTTGGGTAAGAAAGGACGGAGAGCTGTGAGTCAGTAGCTAGAGGAGAATGTAGGATCAAAGGACGGGAATGATGCATACCTTCTTACACGTTTATACAGTTTTGCACTGGTTCATCTTACGTAGCACCAACTCACAAATAATTTGCATCAACGACCCTAAATATGTTAGCAACAGTATTCTCTAGAATAGTCAATTGAAAAAATTAAACATGGTTCAAAAGCCTAAGGGAAAATATTTTGTAAATTATCAGATGATGTTAAATATGAGTCTATGACAGAGCATTTCATTTATCCCATACATCAAAGTTGAAAATGATGAGTGTACGGTAAATATTTTCTATTTAGTTCACAATTTCTTGTTTTTACCTTTAAAATAAAAAGAGCTCTTCCCTCATATGATCTTCCAATAGAGAACATGTGAATGAGGCCTGAATGAGTTTTATTCAGATGATGCATCCAATTTTGAATCTAAGAGCAAATAAATAAAAACCGTGTCAGACCCTCTCACAATGACAGAGCTTTCGGAGAACAAAGGTAATAAAAAGACAACAGTAGGTCTCAGAATTCAAAGAGCACACATGGAGTATAAAATTGAACAAAAACCCAATTTTCTATTTTTAATTTTCTTTGAACACTTAAAATTACATTTTCTGCCTTTACGGGTAGTAGCACATGATGTATGTGTTGTCCCTGCTTTAAAGCATACTTTCTACTACCATTTATCACTAATATGTAATGATAGAAAGTTTTAAAAAAAATTAATTGATGTGTTCTGATTTCTTTCTGAAACAAAATTTATTTCCATTTTCTCACAAGTATTTAAGAGGAAAAGAAATAAATCAACTTTAGGAAAACTGCCCAAACTACCTGAAAGTGTTTCTTAAAGTTCCATATATTATAATTTGCCACTGAACAGAAGATGCTAAGAAAAAGGCATTATCTTTTGCATTTAAAGGTTACTCTACCGAGCCGCACATCAGAGAGCATACTCTGAATAATTTCGCCAGCGATAGCGATACATTTGCATTGATCCAGTCACATGCACTTATCTGTCATCAGGAGAAGGTATACTTAAGATGGATGAATAAGGTGCCTCATTTCTGACTTTAAAAGCCCCATAAGGAGTAAAGAAATGACACCAAAGTGTTTCAGTGTTCCATGATATAAAAGGGTCTGTGCTGAAAAAATATATATAAAATACATTTTGGAAAGTACCCATGTTTTCTTTTATTTCTATTCTTATTTAATCTGATGTGCAGGAGATATATATATCTCACATGTATATGTATATCTATATTTTTAAAATTTGACTTTTTCTAGTGCATGTTAACAGTACCTTTGTGTGCCAAGTTATCTAAAACCTTTCCACTGCTTCTAATTTCAAGCTTCTAAAATGTATGTTGAGACATGAAATATATGGAAATAATTTTGAGCAGAGCGTTGTCATCAAGATAATACAAAATACTCTTTAGAACAGGATCTCATTAATTTTATGTCTAGCGTTCCTTTGTCCAGTACAGGGAAGCATGGAAAACGTACATATGTATTCATTCATTCATTCTTTCATTCTGTCAACAATTGTCTATTTGAAGATGTCTATTTTCCTGCCACTGGGGATGCAGTGGTGAACAAGAAAGAAATGGCCTGCCTGCATGGAACTTGCAGCTTAGTAGAAGAAAAAGGCATTAGTCAAATAATCATACAATTCCATAATTCAAAACTGCGACAGGTATCACATTCGTGTGCTGTGGGGCAGGGAGTACACTGGCCGTGGTGGAGGAGGGAGGGGTCTGATCCGGTCTGGGAGAGGAGATGCAGCTACCTTCCTGTTGCAGCTAAAATTTGAGGAATAACCAGTTGTTGTCCAGGTGAACAGTAGAGGAGGAGGGGCTGAGTGTTGCAGGTAGAACAGGTGGCAGCATACTCAGAGTGCAGAGGGCCACACACAAAGCTCGGCCTTTGGGAGGTCTGGACTGTGCAGAGGGTGCGGGGCAAGTGTCAGTCCTCTCTGCCCTTGGCCAAATCACTGCCTTCCAACCCGGACTCGCTTTTCTTTCCACAGCTTTTTAGTTCAGGCCACTGTGACTGTTGTTACAACAACATTGCCTGGATCTCCCATTGCACTTCCCACGTCCTTCGTAGGGGAGGGTTGGGTAAAGCAGGTGAAATTCAAATTATTTTGCTACTTCTTGTAGAGCAGTAAAAGACTTAATGGAAGAGGTGAATGAACTGAGGTGCCCAGGCCATATGACAGCCGTAAGTACATATTCTTCACGTAGCCCCTCCTCTGTCCTTACGTTTCGCCCTCAATCTTTAGGACCAAATGATAAAGATGCTCTTGTAAAAAAAAAAAAAAAAGCAATACAAGCATCTTTGATTACATACTTCTTCTAAGGAGTGATACACTTCATAATTATATCCAGGAAGGGACCTTCGACTTCTCTGGGTTTGTAAGCTGCTTCCCCTTTCCAGCGCTTTCTGGAGATCTTCTATGAGGATCCTGGATTTGAAATCAAAGACGTGATGAAAAGTAAACTGACATAATACAAAAATCAGGCAACATCCAAAGAAAATCATATGCATCTATGTAGAGGACGACTATGGCAATCGGTATTTATAAAAGTACTAAATGTTGGGAAAATGTTCTTTTTCAGGAAATGAAAACTGTTAAATGAGATAATAAATTTAAAGTGTAAATAGGCAGATGTACCCAAATAATAACAGTTGCGATAACAACTACTATTGATCGAGCAGCTACAACCACCGAGTGAGGGCCACGAACACTTGCGTTTGAGTACTTACTGAGAGCCTGCCGTGTGCTATGTGTTTGATGTACGTGATCATAGCTACCTTACGTGGTAGATTCTGTTGTTATCACCATTTTAAAAATGGAAAAGCTGAGCCTCAAAAGTGTTAAGAACCTGCCAGTGTCACTCTGCTGGTCAGTGCAGAGCCAGAATTTGAACTTGGGAGGTGAACCCAAATTCCAATCTTGGGACTCCACGTCCAGGTGGCATGAAGAAAACTGAGCCTCGGCTGCTCCTTCACGCCCTTGCCATGTCCCCTCTCCAGCTGTGTCCACATGCTCGCATCCCTTCCACCACCCAGAGACTGTTCTTAGGTCACCTGCCAGCACATCTGACCTAAGACCCAGAGAGAAAAAGGAAACAAGGGAAGAAGCTATAGTCTTCAAGAGGAAACTGAAGAAATACCCAGAATTGGAAAAAGCTATTTCACCACCTGCCAGTACCAAGGATGCCAAGAGACGAGGAGCTCAACCGAGCGTAATGAATGCATTTGGAAATTAGAGGCTGAGGCCAGGGCGGGGGATTGCAGGCTGTGTGGAACCAGCTCCAGGCAGAGTCATTCGTGTTCTTCATGTGACATCTGAGCTAGACAGATATAGGCTTGTCTTCGCAATACTCACCAGCCTCCACTAATTAGAGCACCACGAAGTAGCAAGGCACTTCACTCATTTGCAATACTTAAAGATATTAGAAAACCTCTCAGTGATTTTTCAGGGCCTGGCAGGTGGTTAAAAAGCTTTGCTTTCATATTTTATTTTCCAAAAGAACCTATTGCTTAATGGCTATTAAAAGACCATGTAATGAGCATCTTTAAATGACTTTCAAGGCTGATCTATATAAGCCACTTAGGTTTTAAAAATCACCCTGAACCATCTGAATAATTACTTTTTGGTTCATGAAGGAAACAGATTTTTCTTAGGGTCATATTGGGTATGGGACATTCTTTTTCACTTACTCATTTGTTATTTATTGAGTGCCCACTGTGGACAAAGTATTTAATCAGGAATTGATTATGGACTTGCTGTTCTTTTGTTTCAACTTTTGACTTTAAAACTGGAAACATTTTAGAAGTCAAGATAAGGAGAGGCAGCTCAAAGCTTGGTCAAGCCTCTTGGCAGCTGCTTGCAGCCGCTCCAAACATGAGTGGAACGTTAAGTCATCAGTCTGAACACCATCTGTATTTGTGTTTTCTTTCTTCCCTCAAGGTAAGAAGTTACAGACGATTAGGTTAGTGTGGGCTAAAGAACTTCACAATATTGCGAAGACAGGTCTTGGGCCAAATGAACCTCTGTGTCAATGTCCGAACTCCCTTGTGCTGGGGAGAGTCTGGGAGCGGCGAGAAGGATGCAAGTTTGGTTGGGGCTGAGCTGGTTCTGAACTGTCAACATACTCCAGCACTGCAGGTAACCCTCAGGTCTGTTACCCTCCCCAGGACCAGCTAACCATCTCTTCTGGCTTCTTTTTCTATCCTAGCAAAATAAGGAAAAAAAAAAAAAAAAGTAGACAGAATTGCCAAAACCAGCAATCTATGCAAATATCTCCTTTTGAATTTCCAGTTTCTAAAGTCTGTGGTGCTTTGTTATAGTGGCTTCGTGAACTAATACAGGTCTCTGTTTAGTGACTACACTGCACCCTAATACAGGCCCTAAGAGACCAACGTTAAGTTAAAAAATAATCATGATATACAAGAACAAAACCCACTTTCCTTGTCAAGTAGTTGACTAGAAACCAGCATATTGATGAGAAGGCTGTGAAACGGAATCTCAAAATGGTCTTCATAAGCTGTTGTATTTTCTTGGTTCTTTATGGCCTATTATTTTTCCTAGCCTAGTTGTGTCTACTCCCATACCAATGACTAGAACCGTCAAGAACTTTCCAAGTGATGTCATCACTCAGAACAAAACCACCTCCCCAAAGCTTCCAGGGTAGGGGGGACCCTCAAAAATCCAAATTTCATTGCTATTTTTTTTAACAGGTATTTAATGTTTAAAACGACCAAAATTTTTTTATGGCAGAATGAGTCATTTCATAGAGAGGGGTCGATCACCTAGGGGACAGACACATGGGGTCACATTATCCCCACTTTAAAAATCACTATAGGCATTAAGTATTCTTGTACAGAGTAAATGATAATCTTTTGAAAATACTCCAGGCTACAATAATAAAAGTCAATTAAAATGATCTCTACCTACTGGGCCTGTGGAATTTAATCGACTCTTACGTATTATTATCTTGGGACCAACAGAATGAATAATTCTAAATGATTGTTCTCCATGAGAAGGCAACTGACTTAAACACTCATTTTTTAGACTCTATTCTCTATGACATAAAGTGTGATATTTTATTCTATGTCAGTTCCACATGACCTAAATTTAATGGCAGGAAATAGAGACTTGTTAAGCTAACTGGTAGATTCTTTTCTACTGAGTAATAATTAATGAAGCATGTGCGTTGTTGCTGAGCGCCTATAGATATAATTGCCAGGCTCTCTCCTGTCAGTCATTCAGAGAATCACAGTACGCCCTCAAAGCTAGAGCAGCCACTAAAATGCGTCCAGTACGAACAATGGTTTTATGCACAGCTGTGATTCTGTTCGAGAAGCACAGATGAAATACCTTTCTGCAAAAAGCAAATCAAAGCTTTAATAAGGCTGTAAATTTCTCTCTGGCAGGGCCATCTCTGTGTGGCCCAGGGGTGTCACTGCCATCTGGCAGCCCTTGGCCCAGCCCTTCAGAGAGACTGGACCCTCACCAGGGACCCACAGAGCCATGGCCCCCCCCAGCCCCCCCAGACACCATCAGGGAGCTGTGTGCCGGTTTGGACAGTACAATGATCTGCTAAAAAGCTGAGGTAGTTGAGGGTAGTCATTTATAATCATGCTTGTCAACCCCCAAATCCTAGGATTCCCAGTGAAAAATAAGTCACTCCCTCCTCTTGTCTCATGAATTCCCAACACTACACTTGTCTTTCTAATTCTTCCACCAACACCCCTTTTCTCCACCACCCCCTTTTCCCTGTGCATGATGGAGTCCTGTTTCCACTGAAAATAAACTTCCTACAACCTCCAGTCTCTTCAGAGAACTCGCTTTTCTCATATTCTTGACCCCTCAGAAATCTGACAGTAAAGGATGTATGTTCTTCTGTGGCTTTCTACCCGCCTCACCCCCACCCACCATGGGGCTAGGGGGAGGGAGGTCAGCTTTCTCCTGAACCTGTCTCTGCTTTCCCATTAATCTTCTAACTTCTGGAATGCTCATCCTCCCACGCCTCGCCTCGTGCCACTCCTTGGCTCCTGGCTCCGCCCTGACAGCTCTGCCCCAGGGGTATATGTCTCCCTCCTCCTCTAATCTCGCCATCAGCCAAGGAGATTGAAGCCTGCTATGTGATTCCTGGTGATGCAGCGCACCCATTCTTGGCTGCACCAGCTTCAGAGATCTGCACCCAACGCTCCCCGTCAACCACTTCCTCCTGGGCTAGCCTGGACCTTGTCACCAGCTGTCAACATTCTACCCCAGAACTCTTAGCATCCAACAACTCACATTTTGTGGAATTTCCTTCCTTCCTGCTTGTTGCACTATATCTGTTTTCAATATAAACACCTTTGTGCCTTCCTTGGTTCTTCCATTGGTCTGTCCCATCGTGCCTCCCCATCCAGATTAGCCCCCATGGATGAAAACTTGACCTAGTATCTCCCTGGGAACCTCAATGTCCTTCCCACCCTGGCCTTGCTACGTACGGCCCGATCCAACGAAACCTCAACTCTGTTGCAGGACTGCGATTTCTCTTCTCCGCATCAACTACTTTTCTTGGTCCTTACTCCAGTTTTCCTCTGGGAAATGCACTTCAACCCCTGTTTCTTCACTGTCAGTAGGTAATTTGGCTTCTTACTTCATCCAGAAAATTTAGCCATTGGCTGTGATCTTTTTCCACGTGTCCACTCCCTTCTGCACAGTGTTAGGCAGGGCCACAGTTACCTCTTCAGTCTGGAGGAGGCGGCGTCCTTCCCGCGTTCACACCCACTCCTGCACCCACCCATCCTCTCGGGCACCGTCAGTGTCTCCCTCCCTATCGGTCCTTCCTCTCAACCAACAGACCTCCCGATTTCCCTCCTTAAGCAAATCCCAATCTCCCAAGCATTCACTGTTGCATTGCGTCATTCCTCATTCTCTGCTTCTCTCCTTATTCTAACTACTAAGAGCTGCTCCGTGTTCTCACCTCCTGTTTGCTTCTCTGTTTCCTACCACTAACAACTTCATCCCATTGTTGGAGTTATCAGTGCACTTTCCCTCGCCACATGCAGAGGAAACTGCTCGGTCCTTTTCTCAGTGGATACCACTGCAGCACCTGACAACGTGGACCATTCCCTCTCTCTAAAGTCTTTCTTGTCTTCTGTAACACCTATGATTGTCTTCTACTTGCTCTCTTCTTACTGCTCCAACTATTCCTTTAAGAAAAACAGCCTTCAAAATGTCCACATCAGTTCAAATCTGTCTACTCATTCACCCAAACTAGAAAATTTGTAGTCATCTTTTGACTTCTTCCTTTCCTACCTACCATCCAGCCAAGAGGGGAGTCCAGTGGTTTTACGTTTGACGTATTTTTTTTGAATGCTCTCATGTTCCCACTACTCTGTTCTAACTTAAGGCCTCACTATCTCTTACCTGGACTGCTACTGTAGTTTCCTATTGCCATTCCCCACTCCCACTCCACTGACACGCGGCTCTTTTGCAATAGGACATCCACAGGATGGGTCTGAGCCTTCACTCCTGCACACACGACTCCCCACAACTTGGCCTCCCCACCTCCCTGCATCCTTTCTTTCTGCTCTCTGACTTGCACTGTTCACTAACAGCACTGAACTCCTGTGCTGCTTCCCTGTGCTCGCGTGGTTCCCTCTGCCTGCCAGGTCCTCGTCTCATCTGTGCCGGGCTGGCATGGCTCCCGCAGAAAGCCTCTTGTGCACCCGCCTTCCCAACCACCCCTAGGCATTGCGAGGCTGCTCTCCTCTTTTCACAGAAAGAGAGTCTGTGTTTACTCCGATCACTTAGTGGCAACAATGAAATGATCTGTTCATGTGTTCACTACCACCCTGGTTACACTAATGAGCTCTTCAAGGTGAATTGATTCATGTCCGTTTTCTCAATATGAAAAACTGTACCTAAAACACTGTTGTAAGCACTTGATGAATAACCTGAAATAACTATAGTTTAGGTCACTTTAGTACAAATGTGTTTTTTTTTTTTTTTTTTTTTGAGATGGGGTCTCACTCTGTTGCCCTGGGCAGAGTGCAGTGGCTTCATCATAGCTCACAGCAACCTCAAATTCCTGGGCTCAAGCAATCCTCTGGCCTTAGCCTTCTGAGTAGCTGGGACTACAGGTGCATATCACCATGCCAGGCTAATACAAATGAGTTTTATAGCAAGTGAAAAGGAACGCTTACTTGTACTGGATGTTGGCTTCCCGTAGGAAGGCTAACAGGGCTCGAGAACCATTCTGGGGAATATGGACATCAGTAACTGTTCCCTCTGATACATGGGAGATGCTGCTGGGCTGCCACAGGTCCACCTATAGTGCAGGAACCAACCTGTAATTCATATCCAGTGTAGGTGGGGAAAGATCCAAGTCACAATGTCAAACACATCATCTTGTACAGTAATACCAAACGTATTTTGGGATTACACTCAATGCTTGCATCATCAGGATAAAAGTCCTATTTGATCTTGAATTTGGGCTCCAATATATCATATCCATATAGAATTTGGTCATAGTTTACAAGTCATAGTTTGAAGACCAATACATGAAAGCCACAAGGTAAAAATGAGATAAAATAGTTTTAAGTATAAGTTTGATATTGTTTTAAAATTATTTATTGTGCAAATATTTGGATAAGCATAAGAAAGAAAAGGATATAAATCACCCTGTATCCTACCATACAAGCAGATTGTAGTAATTGAAACAGGTTTTGGTTTATTTATTTTTTTAAATTTCAAAATATTAAGGAGGTACAAATGTTTTTGTTACATGAATAGTTTTCAATGCTCGAGTCAGGGCTATTAGTGTGCACATCATCTGAATAGTATTCATGGGACCCATTAGGTGGGTTTTTTACCCATCTCCTCCAGTCCCCTCCTTATTGATTGCCAACATTTTTACGTTCCTCTGTGCCCATTGGCTAGTTCCAACTTATTAGAGAGTACATGTGGTGTTTGTTTTTCCATTCTTGAGATACTTCACTTAGGATAATTGTCTTCAGTTCTATTCAAATTGCTGCAAAAGACATTGATTCCTTTCTTTTTATGGCTGAGTAGTACTCTCTGGTATACATACGTTTTGTTAATCTACTCATGCATTTACGGGCACTTAGGTTGATTCCACATCTTTGCAATTGTGAACTGTGCTGTGATAAACATTTGAGCTCAGGTGCCTTTTTGATAAAATGACTTGTTTCCTTTTGGGTAGATATCCAGTAGTGAGATTGCTGGGTCAAATGGTAAGTCTGTTTTTATTTCTTTGGTGAATCTCCATAGTGTTTTCCATAGAGTTTGTACTAATTTGCAGTCCACCAACAGCATATAAGCCTTCCTTTCTCTCTGCATCCACACCAGCATCTATTGTTTTTTTTTTTTTTGACTTTTTAATAAGAGTCATTCTGACGGGGGTAAGGTGATATCTCATTGTGGTTTTAATTTGCATTTCCTGAAGATTAGGGATGTTGAGCATCTTATCATATGTTTCTTGGCCATTTGTCAATCTTCTTTTGAAAAATTTCTATTCCTATCTTTTGCCTACTTTTTAATGGGGTTATTTGTTTTTTTCTTACTGATTTGTTTGACTTCTTTGTAGATTCTGGATATTAGCCCTTTATTAGATGTATAGTTTGTGAATGTTTTCTCCCATTCTGTAGGCTATTTGCTCTGTTGATTATTTGATTATCTTGGCTGTGCAGAAGCCTTTTAATTTAATCAAGTCCCATTTATTTATTTTTGCTATTGCTGTAATTGCTTTTGGGATATTAGATAAATTCCTTGCCTAGGCCAATATCTATTAATAGAAGAGTTTTTCCTATATTTTCATCTAGAATTTTTACAGTTTTATGCCTCATATTTAAGTCTGTTATCCCTTTTGAATTAATTTTTGTGAATGGTGAGAGGTAGGGGTTCTGTTTCATTCTTCTGCATATGGCTATCCAATTTCCCCAGCACCATTTATTGAATAGGGCTTCTTTTCCCCAGTGTGTGTTGCTGTCTGCTTTGTCAAAGATCAGTTGCTTGTAGGTAGATGGTTTTATTTCTGGGTGCTCTGTTCTGTTCCATTGGTCTACATCTCTATTTTTGTACCAATTTCACACTGTTTTGGTTACTGTAGCCTTGTAGTGTAGTTTGAAGTGTGGTTAATGCGATGTCTCCAGATTTGTCCTTTTTGCTTCAGATTGCTTTGGCTATTTGGGTTCTTGTTTGGTTCCAACCAAAGAACAGAATTATTTTTTGCTAGATCTGTGAAGTATGATGGCATTGTGATGGGGATTGTGTTGAATCGCTTTTGGTAACTTTAAATGGAACCTTCTCCAGGTGGCTCCTCCGCCAACACATGCCTTTCTCCAGTTCGTACTCAGTTTTCACATGTCAATAGAAACATCCCTTTTTAGGGAGGACTTGGCCACTAGGGTAGGTCTCCTTGTCCCAGTTCTTAGAGCACCTTGTGCTTCTTTCATTCCATAGCTTCCTCTTGCCAGAGTGTAAGCTCGGTGAGGGCAAAGGGTTTGTGCATTTGGTTACCCCCCATTCCAAGTGCCTAGAACGGTGCTTTGCGTACATTAGCCACCCAATCACCATCAGTTACATGGGTGTAGACCTCCTCCCAGGTACTATTGTGCCTTGGCCAGTGTTCCCTACCTGATAGGAGTTATGCCTTCATCAAAAGCAAGACCAAACCCAGAAGGGGGAGAGGAGAGCCCTATCTCTGCAGGAGCTTTGGGTAACATTTCCAATTAGGCACAGTTTGTCTTTACAGTCCTGTCTCTCTGTCTTCTCTTGGCTGTTCTGGGCTTCCCTCTTCCTGCATAACCCATCCTGGTCTTGCTGCAGGGCCATGATCTCTGCTAAGCCCTGATTTGATAAAGTTTAGTTACTTTATCTTCACTTTGGTATCAGTGTCTGCATTCTGTTAGGGAACTCTAGAAGACCAAAAATACTTTGTGACTCAAGGAAATAAACCTCTAATGGTATAATTTAATCTGGAACAGGGTAATGAAGCTTTTATTTTGGGGACAAAGAGTCTACCTGTTTCCTTTCAGGCAGCTGACTCCACTACCTTGCAAGGGCAAATCTGACTCAGCTAACATGCCAGTCCAACGACCATAGAAAAACAGAAGTGTGGGGCTGGAAGGGATGCTGAGAGGTCATTCAATCCATCTGTCAGCCCTTGGGCAAGGATACATCTAGGACTGCATCAAACTGTCTCCAGTAGATGTGTCCAAACCACATCTTTTAAGTTTCCAAAAGAGGAGAATCGACAGCATCCTAATTTGTCTAACATGATTGTCAGACATTTTCTTATTCCCTTACACAGCAGCAGAGAGAGAGAGAGAGAGAGAGAGAGAGTGTGTGTGTGTGTGTGTGTGTGTGTGTGTGTGTGTTCTGGTCTTTCATGAGGAATAGCTGGTTTCTTGCCTTTATAAGATAAAGCATGTTGGTATCTTTCCCTTTTCTGTGTACATTAGATTTTCTAATCCTTTATAATCATCTTTGGGACTTGCCTTTAAATCCATTACAGAGACAGATTTTTGATATTAAGGGTAACAGTTTGCTGCCACACCTTAATGCCAGTAGAGGTGAGGAAATAGTGCTGTATGCAGAGGGCAGGGAGACACAGGTACCTAAAATAATATGCAGTACCACTCTGGAGATGAGTCTAAGTGCTGTTTTCTGGGGTGCATGTTAAAATAAGAATCTTCATTCTAAGGAAGACAGTAGCTTCCCCACAGGAAAGTTCCAAAGAACTTGTCCTATATCAAGACTTTGAGAAAGCTTCCTAGGAAACTACCATGCCATCAGAAAGCAGTTGGTCTAAAGGACAATTGACAAAACAGAATTTGCAAAATCAGGAATTGTATTTTGTTGTGATATTAGGAAAGTAAATTAAAATGAATTATCAGTTTTTCTCCAGTAATATTTTGGGTAAAGGGGGTTTGGATAAGTAGTGTGGATATTTTTAGTCAGGGTTTCAGGCATGTGACTATATCAGGACATAGTGGGCAATAATAAGCATCTGAGATTTGTAAAGCATCACCCACTTTATACATATTACTTTTCTTTTCAGTAACACCTCTAGATAGGAATTAATTGTAGATACATTCTAATGAATGAGAAGACTTAGGTTCAGGGAGGTTAAGTCACTTTCCCAAGGATGCACAGCTACAAAATGGCTGATACAGGATATATTCAACTCCAGTGCCCATAATTTACTGACCCTGTACATGTCTTTAGGATTTTCTGAGAATACCCCAGAAGGATAAGTATCTTCCAGCTTCCTGACTTTGAGTTTGAGGGGGCCTGGTCAGTAGGTTTCACACCCTGGTCTTTCCTGTGGAGTAATTTATCCTATAAATTAACATGCAGATATTTCAAGGTTCCAATCAGCCCATTGTGTGTAGGTTCCTATTGGTGATTTCTTCAGGGTCTGATCACATCTGGAAGGGTGATAAATGGTTCTGAACTGCAAAGCTGTGTGACTCTGGGTCACAACATAACAAAAGTACCGAGAACCTTGTTAGGATGGCCTTGAACTGTTTGCCAACCATCCCAGGTCTCTGCTGCAAATAGCTGCCTGATATTCCCCAGGAAAGGACACCCCTTTCCAGAGCCTTCTGGCTATTCCCATGTGTCCCTTTCCTCAAGCAAACACCAATCATATACATTCAGATCTATTTAAGGGGTGAGGATAGTTTAGTGTCATGGTCACGATTCCATTTGGAATTTGACAGCCTGGGGCTGAAATTCTAGCTCTGGCAGCGAGGTGTGACGTTGGAGAGGTTTTTAACATTTCTGAGCTTCAGTCTTCTCATCTGTACTATGAAGATAAACAACACACCCACAGGCTTTTTTGGAGGATTCACTGGAATAGTAGAAGTAAAAAACATAGCAGAGAGTCTGGCACATAGTAAGAGCTCGAAAACTAATAGCTATTCCTTACGATTGCTATTTGAAAAGCATATGAAAAGAAAAACTGAAAGGAGCAAAGACAAAGTTACACTTTGTATGGTTAAGATGAAGAACATGGTGAGATCATGCCCTCATTTAGGGAGATTAAAACCTCGAGATGGCTTTTAGCGTGTGGGGGCAGGGAGCAATAAGTAAACCAAGAATACGAACAAAGCAGGAATGCTTCCTAGCACAAAGGCACGTGGCTGGATTTGAAGCCACTACAGTGGTGGTCAATTCCATAGGCTCTGGGTCTGACTCCCTAGCACCAAATTTAGGCTCCCATTTAGTATCTGTGTGATTTTTGGCAAGTTCCTTAACCTCTCTGAGCCTTGCTTTCTTCATTGGTAAAATGAAGATGATAATTACCTCTTCCTTGTTTATCAATATTTAATAATGTTACTGGTTATTATTGAGATTAGAGAGGTTATGTTAATAGAAAATGCAGTGATTAAGATCTCGAATTCTAGAGCCAGGGAGTGTGGGTCTGAATCCCAGTTCTGCCACTTTTTAGCTGTGTGACCAGGGGCCATTTACTTTAGCTCTGTGCACTTCTGTTTCCTCATTTATAAAATGGGATTGTGAATAGTACATTTTTCATAGATTTGTTAGGCTTAAATGAATTAATACACACAAAGTGCTTAAAATAGTGCCTGGTGACTGGGGGCATTTATTATGTAATAAATGATTCAAAATTCAAAAACTAATGTCTTTGCACTTAAAAGAAGTCATAATTCAATCTGGCACTAATTTCTTGGCTCTTCTGGTTCTTGTGCTGTGTGCTTACTCACTGGCCTGCCCTACTTCTGAGAAGCACCCTACCTTTTGGGCCCAGGGCTGATCACACACCTGGCTCAGGTGTCACAGGGTGTCCTCCGGCAGCTTCAAGGTAAGTCCTACATGGGGACATGGGAAGACATTTGAGGTGCTCCTTCGACCTGGTAACAGATGGCCTGCCTCCCAGCGGCCCAAAATAACACAGAAGCGTGGAGGAGGACTGTCCTGCTCTATATTTATTCTTATTTTTTGTTGGTTTAGAAAAGTGTTAGTTAGGCAGGGCACTTGTGCTACATTTTAGGCTTCTAAGTAAGAAAACTTGGTATCAAGTTTGTCATCAATTAGTATTTAATTTACATAATCACATTAATTAAATATTAGTACACACAAAATCTGAATACACTGGCAAGTGCCCTCTCTTTTTTATTCTTAAAATTGTCTTTCTGGTCTGCACCAATTTAGCCTTCTTGAATCTTCCTTTAGGATCTTTGGCTATGACTGCCCAGAAAGCTTCTCTGACGGCCAAGTTCAGGCCTAGAACCTCTGCTATCTGCTTTATGGAACTGTGTTTCTTTCACAGCCTGCAACTTTTCATCACATTTCATTGGTATCAATAATTGTTACTTGTGTTTCCTAGGGCTGCCATAACGAATTGCAATAAACTGGATGGTTTAAAACAACAGAAATTTATTCTCTCAGAGTTCTGAAGGCTGGAAGTCCAAAATCCAGGTGTTGGCAGGGCCGTGCTTCCTCGGAAGCCTCTAAGGGAGAATCCTGACTTGTCTCCTCTACCTTCTGGTGGATCTAGGTGTCCTCAGCTTGTGGTTACATTGATCGCTCCAATTGCTGCCTCTATCTTCACCTGTTCTTCTCTTCTGTTTCACATAAGGTACTTGTCACTGGATTTAGAGCCCATCCAGGCAATTCAGGATGAGCTCTCCTTGAGATCCTTAAGTACATTTGAAAATATCTTCTTTCCAAATTAGGTCACATTCCTAAGGTCACAGGTTCCCATTAGGACATGCACTTAATCTTTTGGGGGGCCACAATTCAACTCAATTGACATATTAATATGTTTCCTGTTATCTCCATCAGAGTAAAGACAGTGGGACGTCCCCCTTCCATTCTCACACTGTATTCCCAGTGCTTAGAACCATGGGTGGCATGTAATTAGGCACTAAATATTTTGTACATGGAATAAATTTATCTCTTTCCTCTTTCTTCAAATATATATATACTCCAAGATTGCTCTAGTGCATTTCTAAATTCCGAATTCTAATACCCCTTTCCAAGAAATTGATAAGGTGGTTCCTTGAAATTTTGTACACTCATCCCATTGCGCAACTTAATTTTGAATTTTTATTACATTCAGGTGTAATCTTAGACGATGCTGCTTCTTAAGTTACAATACTGCATTCATTTTGATGACTATAATGGCCACTTCAGTCACATAGTTTTAAAGAAATGCTTATTTTTCACTGTATTATTTGTCTTTGCTCTATTTATGACTTGTCAACATTTCAAATATCATTGGGCTGCTGGAAGGGAAAATTGGCCAGAGACTATGGTCTTCTGTGAACCAAAGACATTTGGTAGGCTGTTAAAATTCTGGGGCTAATTTTACTTAGCCCCATCCTTTCTCTAACCACAGAAGCAATTTGCAAGTTACCACTTTCCTAAAACAGAGCCCTAATGATTCCAACAAATGGCCCCAGAAATTAGTCCCAACTACTTAAGAGTCTGAGGCAGGAGGATGGCTTGAGCCCAGGAGTTCGAGGCTGCAGTGAGCTGTGATCACTCCATTGCCCCAGTCTCAGCAACAGATTGAGACTCTGTCTTTACAAAAGTAAAAAAGGGGGGGAGGGCAGAAATTTAGGTGACTAAGGCTCTAGTTGTTTTGCCATTAAAGAAAAATAAAAATACATCAACTAAAAACTAATTAGGCATTAAAATAACTACAAAAATTGGTGGGAGCCCAATGGTAGAATGAAATGAGACCAGTTCAAATGAAAGCATTGCTTAAGAATGTAAATTTCAATAAAACAGGAATTGATGCTACTAGCCTGAGTACCAGTTATCAGGCAAGCATGATTCCCACATTAGGTAAATGTGGAAGGTCTGGTAAAACTCTCTTTTGCTGTCCAAGTTTTTCCCCTAATTCTCTCCAAGGTTGAATGCCGATTGGTATGGCTGGATAGTGCCACTAATTGATCAAAACAAAGCACATGTGTTGGCAAAGGAAACAAGTCTTAGCATTTCCCTGAACTACCAGTTGATACGTTCACCAATCTGAAGGGATTGTTGAAGCCCATCAGTCAAACACTCTTGGGACATACATGTAGTCAAAGGAAGTTTGGTTTATTGGCTTCTTGCAACCAGGGGATAGCTCAACATGGGAAACAGGCAATCTCAGTAAGAGGTGTCAGAAAGGACTAATTATGGGATTTGGGGTTGCCTTAGGTGATTTGTGGAGGGTTTAGAGAATTGAGGTTCTTCTTTGGACTAAATGCTGGGAGGAAGGGAGATAATTCTATCATGTGACATTTTAGTAATTTTATCTAGAAGGTGGGAGAGGTAGAGTAGGGCTAAAGCTGTAATTGGTGAAGAAGCAGTCGTCATTTCTATTAGCCAGAAAAGGGGCATGTTTGGTCATTTTTCTAGAATAGACAGTGTTTTCCCCCCTTGGTCTGTGTTTAGACATGATCACACTGGTCTTTTTTTTGTCTTATTTCATGGGGAACACAGAGTGGTCTTGTCTGATGTTGGTGCTGTGCGAAATGGTTTAGGCTCAACAGAAGAGCACCATGGTCCAGCTGTGGGAGCCAGCCCAGCTCCTGGGAGCACCAAGGTCCAGATGTCAGTGTCAGGCTCTTCCCTTTTTCAGGATGGTCACCAGTCTACTTAGGTCATGTGATAACCTAATGGTATAGTAGATGAGGGGTGGGAATTCTCAGCATCATTAGGTCAGGGTGGCTTGGAAGTGATTTGGGGGCTATGGAGATTGGGGTTATGCAATAAAGATGTAGATCTGTGCTGGCCCACCCAGAGAAATTAGGAAGTCAGTGACACCTGATTTTGGCACTGTTCATCTTTCTGCAGCACCGACACACCACCACCTTTTTCATATAATGGAGCCAATACCACCTTCACTCCTGCCCTCTAAGTGAACATGAGAATACTTACAAGTGCTAAGGAAAGATTCCTGACCTCTACACTAGAGGCTCCAAGAACTTAGCAGCCACTCAGGAAATTTACTAGGTGAGAGAAATAACATTTCACTATGTTTTGCTAATTCAAAATAATTCTACACCTGAGAATTGAGTTAGCATTTTCAGCCTGGCTCTGTAGTGGAATGGAAGGAAATAATCAGACAGGCACATACCTGAAGACCCATTAGGAAGTATATTTGAAGACAAGAGCCTCTGGGCTGCATTTCATCAGGTAACGGAGATTTCCCTCCATCCTCTTCTGATGACTTATGATTTTCACACTGATGCCCGCTTCATGATATTTGATCACTACTCTTAGAAGTATTCCATTTCGTGTCCTCAACAACAGTATGATAGTGCATTTATGTTTAAAAATTCTGGCTTTTTTCTGGGGTCTGATACTTGATGAAAATCACTTTAGATTTTGTTGTACATTTTCTCTTTAAGATGTTGGCCTAAGAATTCTTCTAAGTATGAACCAAATAAATCAAACAAAACTCTTCCTTGGTTTAGTGAAAAAAATTCCCAGCTTGGGAAACAAATGAAATGGTTTCTTCCTGGTTCTATCTAAACTTTGATATGCCACATGTCAGAGCCTTAATTTCCTTAATTACAAATAAAGGGGTTGAACTACATGATTCCCAAGTACCCCTTAAACTCTGTAATTGTGCTAGACTCAATGTGCTTTTTTGACTATAAAAGTCTACATTTCCCTAGGAAAATATTTCTCAAGTTTACTCATGCTTTTCTCCTTACCCTGAAAATCAGAAAAATGACTCCTAATAATTTAGCACTAGTATCACCATTCAGTGGTCAGTTATATTGACTTGTAGGTCAGTATCGATAAATAATACATAAGCAAAATAACTCTTCAATTTTTAAAAGTTCATTTCAACTCCTTCACTGAAAGCACTTTTTCAAAACAGCTGAGAAGATGAAAAGGAAATTGGGACATTATTTTCTTCTATATTAATTGTCAGCTGATCTAAAAAACCAATAAAGAATC